>PVJO010001986.1:0-155061 GCA_004026905.1 Hystrix cristata | reverse complement strand
GAGAGGCCAGCATGGGTATCATGGACATAACAGGGTGCATTGTAGTGTGACAGAGAACAGTACTGACGCTGGACACACAGGTGCACAGACATAACACATCATACACTTCCTAGGTGCATTCAGACATGCAAAATCCCAACGGAAGGCCCTGGAATGATATGCACCAGATTAGGGTGAGGACGAGCAGAGAGGGTGAGCAAAGCTGCTTTAGGCTTTTCGATGTTTTAAAACTGTACAAGAAGCATGCACACGCACACACACATACGCACACATGCAGTATTGTTGAAAAATTTAAACAGTAAAAATAGAAAAAACAAAACACTGGCTTACTGTACAATAAGTACAAAGCCAGAAAATGATTAAAAGAGGGTCACCTAGACCCTGGTGTGTGGAACAGTCCACTTTGAGCAGCCAGGCTGGGAGAGCAGAGATTCCTTTTATATTTATAGGTGTAATCCTACTATTTCCTTTAAAAGTGCATAATATTTACATAATTATAAAATTATAAACATCTTTCAAAACAGTTTCATGAGATATAATCCATATACCATGCAATTCATTAATTTACAGTGTACAATTCAATGATTTTAGTCTATTCAGAATTGTACAGCTAACTTTGAATATTTCTGTCACCCTGGAGACTGCCCCCCCAGTACCTGCTGGCAGCCACTCCTACTGCTCCCTAACACCTTGTCCTCTACCTCAGTCCTAGGCACTGCTCACCTATCCTCTGTCTCTATAGATTCACCTTTTAGGGTCATTTCCTATAAATGGATTTGTACAGTACAGTACACAGTCTTGTATGACTGGCCTCGGGCTTAGGGTACTCTTTAAGGTCCACCCACATTGCAGCATGCTATCTTCATAGCTGAGTAATATTCCATTGCATCAATATTCCATTGATAGACCACATCTGTTCATACACTCCATCCCTGGACATTGAGTCATTTCCCCTGTTAGGGTGTTAGAAATACTGCAGCTATGAGCAGTCATGCACATGTTTTTGTGTGAATGTATCTTTCCATTTCTCTTGGGGTTTTACCCAGGAGTGGACTTCCTGGATCACATGGTGATTGTTCAGCTTTCTGCAGAGCTGCCAACCTGTCTTCCAAGGGGCTGCACCATCTTTCCTTCCCAGCAGCCAAGGGTGCAGGGCCTATTTCTCCACACCCTCACTGACACAGGACAGGGTGATGGCGAACCTTTTAGAGCTGTCAATGATAGCAAAAAGGCTGCTGGGGCACAGCTGCCATAGGTTCACCACTCCTGGCCTAGGGGCAGGATGCAGTGTCTCCCCAGGTTTGACTCACTTTTCCCAATCACACAAGTGCCTCTGGTTGAATTTTGAGCACACACCCACCCGCAGAGCACAAGACTCAATAATTACAAAACTAAATGTGCGAAAAGGGTGACTAATAAAAGTAGAAGGCAGAAGGGAGAGAAGGATGGCAGGAAGAACTGATGGAGGGAGAACTTTCCCCTAAGAGCCTCAGGAGACTCACTGGGCAGGAGAAGGCTCCATGACTCCGAACCCACCTTCCTCGTCCCACAAGAAGTACAGGAGCTGTGGGACTTGGCTTGATTTACTTATACACATGCATTAGTTACATTGCATCCTAAATGATATACAATGTAGCCCCTGTTGTTAAGTATTTTATACAATTTACGAATAACAACCAGAAGAATTTTAACTGTGAGCTATTAACAGTGGAGTGGATTTGGAGTGGAAATGAGAGGTGAGACCTTTGTGTTTGATTTCAGTAATAGTGTATGTAATTCACTGACATGTATTTGGTTGGTGTAGACATACATGAACAGAAGATTGTGTACGCACAGCAGAGAAAATGCAGAACACGTGACAAACTCTATACGGTGACAGGGTGGGGAGCCTTGACTCAATCAAGATTGTGACAATACTTAAATATTTTGCTCAGAAATAATGTCTGCATGCATAAAAGTACCTCTCTCCCTGGGAAAAAGAGACAAATTCCTTTTTGTTCTTTTTGTTTGGTGGCTTCTGTCTGAGGTGTGCTCACCACTATCCTGCAGCCTAGGGACCACAGCTAAGGGACGCTGACCTGTCATTCCCACTTCTCAGTCCCTTTAAAGAAGACACAGGAGTGGCACTCAGAACCCTTCAGACTTAGTCTGGCTTGGTCAGGAGGGAGGGACAGCTACATGAGATGTGGGAGTGGCTACTGGATAGTATATGTGCTGCCAAAGTGAGCACAAGTGGCTACTGAGTAAGAAGCCACATGGTCATCCTCTGCATGTGACTCTCCTTTACTGTGCAGAGTGAACTAAGAAAGTACAGTGTGTGAGTGTGTTTTTAATAATCTCAGAGAGGGAAAGGTGTATTTGATGTAACAGACAACCCAGAAGCCATAAAAGAAAAACCCTGATTAATCCAATTAAATAAAAGTATAACATTTTTGCAAAGAAAACCTCACAAATCAAACCAGCAGACTGGAGACAAACTGAGAATAAATATTTGTAACACATACAATATGCTGAGAGCTAATTTTCTTGATTTGCAAAGAGCCCTTAAAAATCAATAAGAAAAAGACTAATAATCCAAGAGAAAAATATGGACCAAGGACATAAACAAATGGGTGATTCTAAGGACAAGAAATACAATTGGTGTCATACATATGAACTGACCACTCACTTTCCTCATGACAAAAGATAAGTGGGTATTAAGGGTACATTGGTGAGCACTGTTTCTCACCTCCTGGCCTTTGGGGTGAGAAGTAGATAATCGAGCCCCTTTGCACATGGTCTTGCGCAGGAGTAAACTGATATGACCTTTTCAGTGTGCAGGTTGGCATTATCTATCATTGTTTCAAATGAACATGCCCTCCAACCCAAATTCCCTGTGTGGTTCTCCTTGTTCACACACATGAAGATGAAGCTGCCCACACAGTACTGTCTCTAGTCATCTGGTGCTCTGCTATTGGGCCTAAGAGGTGCACTCAGTAAATATTTAATTTACTCAGTCTGATCAGACAGGGAGGGAAGTGGTAAAAGTAGACCTGCAGGGCACTGAAGGTAGCATCCACCTTACTCATGAGGTCACAGCAGCAAGCTTTATGGTTTATATCTAAACTGTCCCCCAGGCCCTCACGCATTCATAGGTGGGGCTTTCAAAGGTAATTGGATCATGGGGCTTATAGTAGCTGACTTGTTGTTTGAAGGCAGAGCCAGGTTGAAGGAGGTGGGCCGCTGGGGGTGTGGCCGTAAAGCCTTCCTCTCCCTCTGGCTCCTCCTTCTCTCACTCTGCTTCCTGTCTGCCATGCTTTGAGCAGTTTTCCTTCCACCATGCTGCCCTGCCTCGAACCAGCTGACCATGGACCGAACCTCTACAACTGTGAGCCAAAATAAACCTTCCTCCTTTCAGCTGTGGGTGCTGGGCTTTGTCTCAGCAATGAGGAGAGTGGCTGAGACACCAGTCCTGCAGTGATCTCACAGAGGGGTACAGGAATACACAGCAGAGCCTGAACTGTGAGTCACAGGGAACCCATCAGGGGAGACCTGCTCTTTAAATCCATCTTCCAGGGCTGGGGATTTAGCTCAGTGGTTAGAGGGTTTGCCTCGCAAGCATGAGGCCCTGAGTTTGATTCCCAGTACCAAAAAAAAAAAAAAATCCATCTTCTGTAACCCACGGCTACCACCAGTTCACTCACTTACCCCAAATCATCTACTAAATACCAACTAGTCAAGGCTCTTGGCTGCATGGAACAGGAAGTTTGGTTAACTCAAGCAAAAATAAAGTGTATTTATTGGAAATACAACAGACAGCTCATAGAATGAATAGACTGGCCAACAGCTCACAGGTGTTGAGCAGCAGGTCAAAATGACAGACGGCTCCACTGATCGCACCCCGTGGGCTGCAGCACTGCTGCAGAGTCACACAGAGGGACTTTCTAGGGCGGCAACTAGAAGCAACCAACGCAAACATTTCACTGGGAAAGGAGCTGCTTCAAGGTGAGTGGCTTCCATCGGCCTCCACCCTTCCAATCCTCAGCTCATCTCTCCGAGCATGGAGTTCAAACCCACTCCTAAGGCCTGGGTGAACTCGGCTCCCAAGTAGTTCCTGACTCCTACTGGGCTCTGAGACGGAAGTGGAGACACTGGTCCTGCTTGGAGAAGCTCCTCAGTTCCTAAGCAATGCTGCGCGCTCTGCGTTGGATTACACCTCCTAAAATTCACACACTGGAGCCCTAACCCCTAGCACCTGTAACTGGAACCTTATTTAGAAATAAGGTCTTTGCAGATGTAATTCAGTTAAAATGAGGTCATTAGGATGGGCCCTAATCCAGCACGACTATGTCCTTACGAAAAAGGAGCTGTGGACTGGCAGAGAGACGCTCACAAGGAGGACACGGTGTGGCTGTGCAGGCGGAGGGCTGGGACGTCCCTAGTAGGGGAGGAGCTGCCCATGCGTGCTCTGGGGCCTCCAGACTATGACAGAAGATGTGTCGGTCATGTATGTGATGCTTTGTTTCAGCAGCCTGTTACGGAAAGTAACAGTGTATAATAGTAATAATAACAATAGTTACTGCCCAACAGAACTGCAAGACCCCATGAGTAATGCAGCCATTATAGGATCCGTGTACATAGCCATGAGGATAATTTCTACCCTCAACCAGCCAGTCCACTAAAGGAAAACCAAGGTAATTTAGCTGAGCAGCAGACTTAATAGGTTTCCTTTTTTTCTCCCATCGGTAGCCTGCCACAGCTGACTAGAGTCTCAGTGGAGGAGCTTTTCTGCTCCCTGAAGCTGCATCAGGTGAAAGGGTCCTCCCTGGGGGGACCATTGGATGGAGGATGACCCTGAGGAGCCTGTGGCCACCCTCTGGGAAAACGTCCATCTTTGTGACCCAGTTCTGAGTGCTGTGAGGCCAAGGATGCCTGCGTACGATTGCATTAGGGGAAGCTGCCTGCACTGCACTGACTAATGGTTTGCTTGGGGCCAGGAAACTGTCTCCCGTGAGGAAATATATTATTCTATAATTTCCCTAAAATATTAAAAGTGGAGTTCTGCTGGGAGACCAACCCGCTTTCACCCCTCCAAAGAGGACAAGTCTGAAGGGCTTTGGAAGTGAAATCCAGGCTCAAACCCAGAGGCCGTCCTGGGAAAGTCTTGCTTTTGTGTAGCCAGCTGGGGCCCCATGAGAGTACTTGGCCTCTGGCAGCAGAGGACTTTAGCTCTACATGGAGCTGAGCATGGGTGGCCTGGAGATGTCAGGGGTCACTGAAACCCAGTGCCCATGGGGAAGGACAGTAAAGGCCTCAGCAAAATTCACAGGACATGTGGACCTTACACACAAGTGTGTTAATCAGACTTCAGCAACCCCGAGAAAGTCTGTGAATAAAATTCAGGAGTCTATTAGCTGGAATGACAAGTGACTCTATCTTTATTTTCACTAGTCCCAATGTCAAAGGGTGGTCGAAAAATATGGTGAATGTTTAAAATTTAAAAATATATTAAAGCTACATTTCCATGAATCCCCCTCGAAACATTCCCCCTCACTTCAAACACACTTCTCCCATGGTTCTTGCCACTTTCTGAAGCAGTTCTGGAAGTGCTCTTTCGTGAGTGTCTTTAGAAGGTGTGGTAAAAAATACAGTGAATGCTGCTGCCGAGTGCCATCCAATGGAAAGGCAGGCTTGTAAAAACATGATGTTAAAAACATCCACCTTATTCACCAGATCTGGCACTGTATGTGTGACTTCTCAGAAAGCGTCTTCCCCAAAGTCAAAATGACCATGAAAAGTACATGTTTTTGAATTGATTCAGGACACTGAGGCAGCCACAACTAGAAACTAAAGACACTCAGGAAAGAAGACTTCCAGAGCTGCTTCAGAAAGTGGCAAGGATGGTGGGGTAAGTGTGTTCAAAGTGAGGAAGAGGATTTTGAGGGGTTTAATGACAATGTGACTTCTACTGTCATCACATTTTAATTAAACAGTCAGTGTATTTTTAGACTGCACCCTTTAATTGTGAATGCAAGCAGTGACACAGCTATGTCAGCTCATCTCGTGTTCCTGTCCTGTGGCTGCAGATGTCTTAGTCTGCTCCAGACTTCCCTGGAGATCCCAGAGCCTCAGCACCCACAGTGCTCCCCACAAACCTCCAGTATGGCCCTCTAGATTGCTTGTCACCTGATGTGTTGATAGAGGCATACACATCACCCTGGTACACACCTGAGTGTTTCTGTAGGTCCCTTCCCGCAAACTTGTTCCCTCCACATCTGCATATTCTGCCTTCTGCTCTGAAAGACCTCCTGAGAATCATCCTTAGGTCTCACACAATAGCCAAAGCCATGAGTGGCATCTCAGGTGCCCGAAATCTGAGTTTGGGGGCAGTCAGAAAGTAAAGCAGGACCCCCTAAAGGGACTTAACATTGAGATGGTGGGGCAAGGGCGGAGCTGAGAAACAGAAAACGTGCAGCCCAAGCCACCTACATCCTGACAATGGACAGGACCACAGGGAGGGGAGTTTGCCAGACTACAGAGGTGGCTGGGCCAGAGGACCCCACCCAGGGGTCTATGACCCCCTCCTCCTTGCTCAGCACCCCCACAGCAGGTGTTGAGTGTGTGCCCCACACACCATTGTGGGAGGTAACATTGAGTAATGGTGCCCTGATTGAATCGCATGTCCAGGGTCAAGCCTACACAGGTACCATGGGCACCACTGGTGGCACCTACAGGGATTGAAACCATCTTGCACATGCTAGCCACACGTGACACCCAGACTATGGTCAGGATTAATGTCTAGGGATTCCGACTGCTCCTTCTAATCTTATCTGTTTTACCAGTGGCTCTTGCCTTCTGAATTTATTGTAAGAATTGCAGTTTTACATCAATTACATGTCCATTAGCATTGTAGATCTCTCTCTTCATACAGCATTATCGGGTTGCAGATACATACGATGTCAATATTGTCTCCCACTCTGTTATGCTAATCACACTGGCCGCCGGGCCCTCACGGGCATCTGCTCTGTCCATGGATGTGATATTAATAAGCAGCTGCCCTCCCGGGCCTCCAGCCATGGCTGATGGCTGGATTAAGAATGTGTCTGCCCAAGTGACCCACTCCTCATCCCGGCATCCCCACATTCATCATGGAGATCCGGAAGTCAGGCTGCTCTTCTGCTTAGTTATCAGCTGCTCTTCCGCACTGCACTCAGACAACACTTATGGAAATGACTGACGTAGAGAGACTCACAGTGCAAACTCAGATCTGGAACCCATGTGTTGCTTCTGTTTGACACTTGTCTTGCTCAACCTGTGCCTCCATCTCCTGTGGCTCTACTTGCTGTGTGTCCACCTATTCTGTCTCTGCTTCTTGTGACTCCGTCTTCTGTGGCTCCTTCTCTTGTGGCTCCACATTTTGTCTCTCTACCTCCTCTGTCTCTATCTCTGGTGTCTCCACCTCCTGTGTCTCCACCTCCTGTGTCTCCACCTCCTGTGTTTCCCTCCTGTGTCTCCACCTCCTATATCTGCACCTCCTGTGGCTCCATCTCCTGTATCTCCATCTCCTGTGGCTCCAATCAATTCTATAGATGAATATAAAGATAGAAGAACGGCTAGCTGGGTGTGGTGGCTCCTGTCTGTAATCTCAGCATTCGAAAGACTAAAGCAAGAGGATCACTGTATGTTCAAGGCCAGCTTGGGGTACCACAGTATGTTCAAGGCCAGCCTGGATTGCATAGTGAGACCCTGTCTCAAAAAAAAAAAAAAAAAAAAAGAACAGCTTGACTTCCCAATCAATCACCAAAATGATCCTATGGTGAATGTTTAAGTAGCACACATTTGATGTCTTCCTTTCTTCTTCTGCCAGCCAAGTGGATCAGGCTAACCCTCTAGGGCAGCTTCCCAGAAACAGCACATGAGTGCCTGACAGAACATAGTGGGAGCCCTCAAGACGTGCTCTGGAGGAAGCACTTGTGGGGCTGAGCGGCATGTGGAAGGATGGGGCAGGGAGGGTCCAGCAGGTGTGGCCTCTGGGAAAGGCCACTTTGGCCCAGCCCTGGGACAATGCTGCACCACCAGCTACCCCTGACCACAGTGGTCCTGCCCGCAGGCAAAGGCACAGCCCTTTGTCCCCTGCTGTGGGCTCCTAGTGGCCAACACAGCAGAATTGGGACCCCTGAGCCAGGTAGCCAGCCTCCTGGTGGCCAAGTGGCCACATCTGCCCCATGAGCCAGGATCATTTCCTTTCCCTGTCTGTCACAATCCTGCCTGAGCAGGTTCCACAGTCTTTTCTAAGCCCCAAGCCCCATTCTTCCTCCACCTACCTATTCTCTTCTTCTAGCCTCAGGGCTGAACTACACACTCAAGTGGTCCTTTGTCATCCACATACTAGATTTGCATCTTCAAGACACTCACAGTTCCTTAGTGGTGGTGTTAGGGGTTGATTCTCATCCTCCAGAAAGAAATGTTGAAGTCCTGACCCTGAACCCTGAGTGTGACTTTGTTTGGAAACAGAGCTGCTGCAGATGAGATTGGTTAGCACAAGGTCGTCTGGAGCAGGGTGGGCCCCTAACTCAACGGAACTCGGGTCCTTGGGAGAAGATGGATGCCGAGAAGGAGGTTGCTGTGCAGTAACAAGCACAGAGAACAGAGTGCCCCTGGGAGCCAAGAGGTCCCCTGGAACCCTAGAGAGGTGGCCCTGGGCCACCTGGAATTCGGACCCCAGAGCTTCAAGGGAACAACTTCCTCTTGTTTTAAGGCTTCCAGTTTGTGGTACTTTGTCATGGTAGCCTTGGCAAGCTACTGCGGCTGTCACTGAGCTGAGTGTTGATGGCCACTCTGCCTCCACCGTGCCCCAGTGGTACAGCAGGGACGTGTGGTGTTTCCACCTCTTGCTGGGATCAGGTCACCTGGACCTAGAGGGCCCTGTGTCTGTGCTGAGCTGATGACTGGGCGGTCTGATGACCAGCACAGTCGGGCCTCGGTCCTAAGGGCAGAGATTGATGGTTAGGATAGAGAGGCCAGAAACAAACCCACACATGCTTGGCCACTCGGCTTGAACAAAGGGGTCAGGACAATTCCACTGGGAAGAACTCGTCTTCTCAACTGAAGATGCTGAACGGCTGAGCATCCATATGGAAGAGAAGCCACTTGGCCCCTTCCCAGTAGCACAGGAAAATGTACAACAGATCAGAGACCTGGGTGTGGAGGTACACATCTGTAATCCCAGTACTCTGGGAGGCTGAGGCAGGAGGATCACAAATTTGAGCCCAGTCTGGGCAATTTAGTGACTTCGGCTGACCTTGTCTAAAAAATAAGTTGGGCATGGTGGTGTGCTCATCCCACCATTCTTGCCACTTTCTGAAGGTGTTTTGGAGTCCTCTGTGCTGAGTGGGAAAAGTGTGTTCGAAAATGAGTAGAAGTGTTTTGAGGGGAATTCATGGCAGTGTGTCTTTACCATAAAAAATTTTTAAAAATTAAACACTGTGTCTTCTGATTACATCTCACATGCATTGCTTGTGAGAATGCCAAATAGTGAACCCACTTTGGAAACTCTTTGCTGCACCTCAAAATGTGTGCAGAAACTTCATGCCTGGGTACAAACCTGTACACGAAGAAACTGGCATATGAACATTTAAGCATGTTTTCCACAACACCCAAGAGATGAAAAGAACCCATGTCTACAAAGCATAGAACAAATAAGATGTGTGGCATTCACACTGTGGAATATTACTCAGCCAGGGGGAGTGGTGAGGCATGTCACCAGCTACCACCAGATGAAGCCTGGTGATGTGTTGTGTGAGAGAAGATACACAGACACAAAAGGTCACACACGGAGCCAGGCCTAGTAGGGCATGCCTATAATCCCTGCACTCCGGAGACCAAGGCAGGAGGACTGTGAGTTGGAGGCCAGCCAGGGCAATTTAGCAAGACCCTATTTCAAAATAAAATTTGAATGCTGTGTGAATCCATTCTATAAAATGTCCTAAAAAGAGACCTCTGTGGAGAGAAAGGATGCTATGGTTGCTGGGGGCTTCAAGGATGAAAGGACACTGTGGGAGAGGGATAGGTGTCAGGGGTCAGAGAGAGAAGCTATTAAGTGGCCCTCGAGGACAGCGGGGACATGCATGGGCTATGGCAGTGCGGTGGGATGGTGACCGGGTGAAGAGCCAGTCAGCCTGAATTGGTCTGTGACCTTCAGCATGCACTGTGTTCCACTGCAAAGGGGCTCTGCAAAGGAGCTCAGAATAATCCAGTAGAGTGTGACAAAGGGAGGGGCTGAGGGGCCGAGATGCTGAGGACACAGAGGCATTTCCACAGCTGCGCCGATAGCTGGGAATCGGAGGAGACAAGACCACCTTTGTTTCACATGGGTGCTGGGGATTGAACTCAGGGCCTTGTGCTTGCTAGGGAAGCGTTCTACCACTTGAGCTAAAACCCTAACCCCAACAAGGTCACATTGAAACCACTGGAAGAATTCACTCCCAGCTTTTCTCGTAAGCTCCAGTTTAATATAACTGGTCATTTCTCAATTGGCTTTCATGTTCTCTTGATTGACTTTCCCAGTTCACCAGTTCTCAGAGAGGGGAGAGTCCAGCTGAATCCTCTGGATGAAAACGTCCCTTGGGAAGTAGACACCCATGCTGCCCTGGACTTAGATGGCCCAGAGATAGGCTCTATTTCTTTTGGGCCATTATATGATATGCTTTAAAAATTAAGTTGTATAGATTGCTTGCCTAGGAAGCACAAGGCCCTAAGTTTGATCCCCAGCACACACACAAAAAAATTAAATTGTAAACAGAGTCAGAAGAAATATTTGCAAGATATATGGTAACTAAAGGGTAAGCCTTTCCATGTATAATTATCCTGTATAAATCATTAAGAAAAAGCTGACCATCTATAGAAAGAGATGAAAAACGACCTAAGGAAGTGTCTATTACTATATATATTTTAAAAGGATAAAAAAGAATGAACTCATAGAGGATACATCATGGTTGAATCTCGATATGATTATACTAGTGAGAGACACCAAAGAAGGCTCCGTAACATGCGATTCCTTTGCATAGAACTAAATGTAAGTGGGAAATGAATCCAGTGACAGAATGCGATTGAGGACTGCCTGGGAATGGGATGACAAGCAAGGTGGTGAAGGACTCCACAGGGGGACAGGGAACTTGGGAGGGGAAGTTCATGCTCCTGAGCATGACTTCAGTGTTAGTGTTACGCAACATGGACATTTCAAAGATGTGCCAGGGGTGTGTGCAAATTGTGCCAAATAAAACTATTAAAATTTTGTTTTGAATTATCTGGAAAAAAATGCAAATGGCCAATAATGCATACTTTTAAAAGTTTAATACCCTTGTAACTACAGATAGAACAAAATGAAATCCTGCTGTTCGTCCACCATATCGGCACTCTTCCGGATCCTGTTGGGTTTGGCACGGGCTCCAGGCAGCAGACGTGTGCAGTTCCATGCTGGTAAGGAAGCCCTGCTCACAGTGACACATGTCCCAGGCTGCAGTGGGCTGGGTCTCCTTCCCACAGGCATCCAGACAGCTAGTAATGTGGTGGGGGCGACATAGCCAGGCAGTACACATGGTGCATCCACAGGTCTCAGACCAAGACTGAGGACAGAGACCCACAGCCAGCACCACTCCCCTCTGCAACTCAACTCAGAGCCTTCTGAAGGTTGCGGCAAGCTAGAGACATCATCTGCTTCCCAGAGGAAGGCCGCAGGCCACTGACACCAGCCTCTGGAAGCTCTGATTCTGCAAGTTTCAGGAGACCGACGTGGGGCGTGGGGTTTGGTTTGAGGCGGAAGACCAGCAGCCCACTGTACTCCTGATGGGCAAGGGTTCAAGGACACCACAGTTTCCCCCTGGCCACCTTCTCTCATAGCCTCTGCCACCATCTGAGAAGGCAGAGAAAATGACCTATGGACGTTTTCTGTCCATAGGGCTGTCCCTCACGACAGAGGCCTTTATGACATGGCCTGTCCCCTCAAAGCAGGGACAGCTGCTATTCAAAGTGGAATTGATAGTGATCCGGGATCCCAGCTCAGCCATGTGACCCACAGGACCAGAAGGAGTCCCTGCGTGGGAACTGCCAGGCTGTGCACACAGGGCTGGCACCATGGAAGTCGGCTCAGGGGCAGCGGTTGCTGCTAGAGGTCACAACTCTGCCAGACCTGCAGGGCGGCTGCCAGGGAAGAAAGGAGCCCGCAGCAAGGGCACGGCTAATCTGCCAACATGGCCATCGACCTGCAGAAGTGACTGAAGACGTTGGCAGGCTCACTACCACTGATAAATAGACTCATGGCTTCTGATGAATGCTCATGGCACAGAAGAGTGGACGAAACTGCACCAGTAATGATCCTCGATTGTGCTTAGACCTCTCTGCTGAAATTGCCAATTAAGATAGTGCTCAGAGAGGACTGTGGATTCCCATCAGCCTGAAAAATGGCTTGAAACCGGCATCTCAAATCTCAGATGCCAGACAGTTCGTGGGTGGCGCATGCCTGAGCAGCAGCTGCTGACTGACTCTTGACCCCAGGGGGATGACATCCAGTGGAAGATGTGGACTCTTCGTCCTTGGCACTCTACTCCCAGTGACCTTGACCTTTCATGGCTCTGCTGTGTTGGGTGCCTTCACGGCCCTTGTGCTATGTAGACAGTCAGTATAGCCAGCCCCACAAAAGGTGAGGTTTAAAGAGAGCGAGACTGCAGATACTCCTGAGATCAGAGGGGACCCTGGGTGATGTCTCTGTCTCCAGAGGTGCTGTGCTGGAGCTCATGTCCAGAAGGAGATGCTGGAGATTCCTGGGTGCCATGCAGGTGCCACCTTGGGCAGGCGCACCCTGTTCTGTGATAGGGCATGAGGATTCCCAGCCTGGGGTGCATCTTCCACCACCCTCCAGCCTTACTCACTGCAAAGCCCTATGATCGCACTTCGCATGGCCCCGGGCTCCAAAAGGAACAGAGAAAACCCTTACTGTGAACTGGATATGTCCTCTCCTAGGGTCGCGAATGTGGTGAGAGTGGGAGGCTTACACAGTCAAAATGCATTGTCTCACAGTCCGCGGGCCAAAAGTCAAGACCGTGTCATCAGGACCACACTCCCTGTGGGGTGCTCAGGAGGGACCCGACCCCAACCTCTCCCCAGCTGCCGGTGGCTCCTGGATTGCAGTGACCTCTCGCCAACACAAGTACGGTGTCCTTCCTGGGTGGATGTCCGTCCTCCTCTGCGTCCAAATTTTCCCTTTTTGTGAGGACACCTGTCATATTGGAACCCACATTGAAGGCCTCATCTTAACATGGTCTGTAAAGACCTCATCTCCAAACAGGCTCACAGCCCATGGTATAGGGACTAGGACTTCATTTGATGACTTTAGGGGACTCGATTTAGTCCAAAAGCAGAAAAAAGCAGGGGCGAGCCAGCAAATGGCAAAAAATGGAGAATTTTATAAAAGAAATGCAATATTATATAGTCTAGATACACACATCAGGAATGAACAAACTATGGCATCTATGGTTACCCAAAATCAGAATGTTACAGAAATATATGTTCCCGTCTCAAATAGCCCAGATTGATCTACAGACAGCGTGCCATAAAGACAGGGCAGATTTACCTCCTTCTCCCTCCGACAGTTTACCATGAAGACCAAGGCAATCGATGAGATATACAGCTCAGGAAAGCTCAGTATTAAACTGTCATTTTGTCAATAAAACGTCATTTCATCAATATAATGCCTGTGTGCCTGAATGTTTCTGCATAATTAATTCTGCTGATGCATTAAGGAATGTTATACACAATATTAATCAAAAAGTAGTGTCGATAGTAAGGTAATATATAAACTGAGATATAAGGATTACAAACCTCTCTGAAAGATGTATTCCCACCGAGACACTTCTCATCTAGAAATATTTGTATTTTTTTCATAAAACTGCAATTTAAAAAATTAGTCAGTCGAAGAAAGGCAATTAGAGTAATATACAGAAACCTCCTGGGAAATTAATTTTTTACAAAACATTGTTTGATAAATTGCACTTAGTGTTTGGAAAGTCCTCAACAAATGAGAACAGCCATGTCCCTGGTGCCTATGGACAGTTCCGCCACCTGTGAGATACGGTTGTCACCTCTGACAGCCCCCACAGGATCCTTCCATCGAACAGCTGGAAGTCAGGAGGAACTGGCAGAGATCTGGGCATCACACGGGCCCTGTTTCCTGCCACCTTCTGCACCCAAGACCCACCTGAGCATGGGCAGGTGGGAAGCGGGGACCTGAGGGCCATGTTTAGAAGGCACCTCCCTATAGGACTGTGGAAGACACCTAGCGGGGCCAGGGCTATGGCCCTCTGAGAGCCTGGAGCGTGAGCAGCATGGCGAGGACTCTGGGTGCCTGTCCAGGAGCTTGCACGTCCAGGGTGCTCCCCAGCCTGGTCTTCACCACTCCACCCTGGACACAGACGGAGAGCTGCTTCCCCACCATGGTGATTGTAGAATGGCTGCTGGTCTCTCTGAACCTTGGTCTCCTGATCTGGGAAATGGACAATGGTAGAATCAGCAGGATCGCACTGCAGAAACACAAGGAAGAATTGTGCTTTGTGCTGTGACCCTGTCCGGTGTGAGGAACCCAAGTGCAGCCTGTTTCAGTTCTCAGGCACGTGCCCCACACAGACACTCAGCCACGGCTACTCACAGGAAACAAGGAAATAAGGAAACAAGGCCGCTGAGAAGAGCGCAGGCAGGTGACAGGTACTACGCACCTGGGTTACCGCACACACTCTCAGGGTCCCGGCTGGTCTCCTCCTCCTCCTGGGATGACAAATATTATCTCCACTTCACAGATAAGATAAGGACACTGAAACTGCAGGGATTAAGAGATGTGCGGGGGTCACACAGTGACCTGGGTGAGAGGGGCCATGACCCCAGCTGGCTGGGCCAGAGCCGGGCTCCCAAGTGACCATGCGCTCTGTTGTGGAGGTACACGTATGCAAGTCGCAGCTGTGGGTTTCCTGAACTTCAGAAACATCGTTGACTTGAATGAATCTGTCCTGAAAAGCTTCCATACTGATTTGGCAACCTCTACCTTGCAAGATTCCTAAATTTGACTTTTTTTTTTTTTGAGATATGGTCTCACTATAATGTCCAGGCTAGCCCTGAAATCCCAGGCTCAAGTGACCATCCTGCCTCATTCTCCAGAGCAGCTGGGGGTACAGGTGCGGGGCCACCTCACCTGGCTTGGATTCCTAAAATCTAAAAAGCCACAGTTTGTGGAAAACTATCTAGCACAGTATTTTTATTCACAGCAGTCAAGTGAGGATATTGTTGTGAACTATTTTACATTTTTTCTTTAATATTTTCAGAGACGACACTTGAATGCATTTTAATATAAAGGTTAACGTTGCATTAATAAAGGGCAGATGGGCACTCAATTGTAGATCACCTGATGGACTCTTTTAAAACCTCTTTAGCTGGCAAGACAGATATTATTAGCTCTGTATATCATTAAGACACTCAAGTTTGAATCAAATAGGCCTTATTAATTTAATTATTAAACCAAATTTGCAATCATTACAATCCCTTTCAAAAGAAAAATTGTATTATCAATATATTTCCCATCAAGTATTCCTAGGAGCTTACAATTATCTATAGATATATTCCTGCTCTGAATGAGGTCCTACGTGTTAAATATTTTATCTTCTTCCTCTCATACCCCTTATCATCTAAAAATGTTTTATAATAATTTGAGAAAGGCAAACTCGGTCTCTTAAATTATGTTGAAATGAGAGGTTATCTTGATGTACTTAAGTCATGTAATAATTCCTCTTTTTTGACTGTGTAGCAGTCAAGCAAGTATTTTCCCCTGTGGCAAGATAAGTATGAAAGATTCACTAACTACAAATAAGTGCAGCTCTGTAATCATTTAGGATGATGAAAAGGTGACAGTGATGTGGAAGGCAAGAATATTAATAAAATGTGTCCTAAATTGTTCTTTAACTAAATCAATAAATCCCCACATAGGGGCTCCAGAGCTGCTTGGAGAGGCCATTGGCGGGGGGGGGCAGTGTCCTTTAGGTCATTTCTGTATTTTAAAAGCTTAACTAGGGGCTGAGGATTTAGCTCAGTGATTAGAGTACTTGCCTTGCAAGCACAAGGCCCTGAGTTTGATCCCCAGCACCAAAAAAAAAAAAAAAAAAGAAAGAAAAAAAAAATCTTAACTAAAGCCTCCAGTACTCCCTACCGCATGAGATGGCCTTAACTGGGGTTTTCAGAATCTCAGGTTGGAACTGCGATTATCTAGCCCAGTATACACAGCCTGCCCCCCACTCCTGTGGACTAGAAGCTCAATATGTATTGATAATTTTAAAGGAAGCAATGCATAATGTTAAATACAGTTTAGTATGCAAGTCTAAGGGGGAAATGAGAGAGGTCCTTCTTGGTACAAAGTTTAAGAAGCAACCAACTAAAGATAGAAAAGTTATATACACATAAATCTCTATATTAAAATAGACTTCCAGGAGGTTGGGGATTTAGCTCAAGTGGTAGGCAAGTGCAAGGCCCTGAGTTCAATCCCCATCATCCCCAAAAACAACAACAAGAACAACAACAAAATAGACTTCCATTGCCTAGCAAGCACAACGCCCTGAGTTCGATCCCCAGTGTCCCCTCTAAAATAGTCTTCCAGTGAACACAAAACATTTAGATGACTACTTCTCACTACTAGACACTTCACCAAGGAACCAGGGGGAAAGAAGACACAAATAAATTCTCAGGAGCAGATAGAAGTGACAACCAGCAGTTCATGGATTTTAATGGTGCCTGTTCTAATAAATGGCTACTTGCTGTTTAGAGCACACTGGCCAACACCTGAAGGCTGTAATAGAGCAAGAACATTGGTCTGTCCTATCTGGAGAGGAATGGGTTCTAGTTGCTTGAGAAGTGACAGGACTCTCAGCCAAGTCTCTAAAGCTACTCACTGTCTTCCCTCCCTGCCACCTGCAGAACAAAGGACCCATGACAGTGAATCTGCCTGCATCTATCAGAACCTGAAAATCTGCCCCATGTCCACCAGACACATTCCTGGTACAGAGTGAGGAACGTGGATTTCAGGACTTGGTGGAAAATCACGAAAGGCAGCAGATCAGGCCCAACTCAGAGCAAACCAGGCCTCCCACAGGATGAGACTTCTAGCTTGATCCACGGAAGCCAGAAAACCCAGTGAGTGAGAGCGTCTGCAGAGAGCCACCGGGCTGTGTAATACTCCATGGCTTTCATATAGTTTTTAGGTTTAGTGCTAGAAGCTAAAGACCAAAAGCCAAAGAGCAGTCAGCCAGCCATCTGCCAGGTTTGGCACCTCCACCAGCTCCCTAGCGAACCCCCAACTCTAGGTGTCCGAGGCTGGTAGCTTTGGGGGAAAGCAAGGTCGAGCCGGGTTGATTTAGCGCGTTATTAGCTGTTTATACAGTACTGAAGCGGCACATGACGTATGAAAAATGACTTTCCAATCCTAGGGAATAAATCAGGGCTAGCAAGTGATTCCACTTAATACTTAGCTTTAGCCAGTAAAATATTACACCTGCTGTTACTCAGGGCAAACACAGCCCCTTCCATTTGTTTACTGAGGAAACCATTTATTTGAGGACATTTAATTGCAATAGTGAAGGCTGACTTGGGGGTTAATCCCAGTTTATCGATGCAATTAAAAGCAAAGTGTGTGCTGGGTCTCATATTTATTATCTGGAGGCAGAATGTTGACAGAGCCTGGTGTCGCGCTGGGTGTGCTCCAGGGTATCTGTGCTGTGCAAGGTGTAAGGTGGGCAGCCGACGGGCGAACGGCAAACATGCCGTGCTCTGTGTCAGCGTTTGCATAATCTAATTGGGGAAAGGCTTCTAATTTGATTTTACTTGGAGCAATATGAGTTTAAATTGTTCTATAGATCCAGAACTGTTTGGTTTCTTGTCAATGATTCATGGTATTTTAATGCCCAACGGGCAAACACGAAACCTTCTCATCGCACATTTGGCAGCATTCCACGATTACCTTGGCCTGAATTCCACCCCCTGTTCCTTCCCCAACTGCTAGATCCCTTCCCCCTAAATTTCAGGTTTCCTAAGCTCAGGTCTTAAGGCAGCTCCTGGGCATCCGCCCCGTCTCAGCTCCACGGTCCCAGCTCGTTGTGCGCTTGGCCGGATGCTCTGATGGAGAATGGACTAGATTCTGCAGCTATCCTGTCCTGGGTCCATCATGAGACATAGGCAGAGATGGCAACTGTGAAGGTCTTGAAGACCCTTCTCTTTTAAGAAACACCTTCAACTCATTTTACAAGTCCAGCATTACCTTAAACCCAAGGCCAGATACAAATACTAGAGGAAAGAAGATGACAAGCTAACATCCCTGATGGACAGAGATGGAAAAATCCTCAGTGAAACGCTGGCAAACTGAACCCGAGAACGCATGAAAAGGATCATTTGCCACGACCACTGGGATTTATCCCTGGGATGCAAAGGTGGTTTAATAAATCGATAGTGTGATATAAGACTTCAGAGGAATGAAGGACAAAAACCCCATATTATCATCTCATTAGAAGCATAAAAATATTTGACACAATTTAACATCCTCTTGTGATTAAAAATGCTCATCATATGAGGTATACAAGGACTACACCTCAACAGGACAAAGGCCATAGCTGACAGGTTCCGCATTAACATCACTGGCCGTTAGCTGCAAGCTTTCCTCTAAAACCAGGAACAAGGCAAGGGTGTCCACTCTCTGATCCATCCAGCGTGGTGCTGGAGGCCCTAGCCAGGGGCATAGGGCAAAACAGAAATTTCCAAATAGGAGAGGAAGAAATAAAACTGTCTCTGTTTCCACCTGACATGATTTTATATAAAGATAACTAAAGAGTCCACCAAAAAATGTTAGAACAAAAAATTCAGTGTAATGACAGGATACAAAATCAACATACAAAAATAAGCAGCATTTCTACACATTAGTGGTGAATTATCTGAAAAGGAAAATGTAAAACAATCCCATTTACACTGGCAGTAAGAAGAATAAAATACTTATGTATAGATTCAATCAAGAAGGTGAAAGATAAGTGTATTAAAAACTGTAAAACATCAATGAAGGAAACTGAAGACTACAAATAAATGGAAAGGTATTCCCAAGTTCACAGACTGGAAGAATTAATATTGTTAAAATGTCCTTGCTATCCAAAGAGATCTATAGATTCAACAACACCCCTGTCAAATTCCAATGGCATTTTCCACCGAAATAGGAAAAAATTTCTAAAATTCATATGGAACAATAGACCCCCAAAGAGCCAAAACCATTTTGAAAAAGAATGAAGTTGAAAACATCCAACTTCCTGGTGTCAGAATGTATTAGGAAATTGTAGAAATCAGAACATCATGGTACTGGCATAAAGACAGATGTATAGAGCAATGGACTAGGATCAAAGGCCAGGAAATAAACCCACACGTATAAAGTCGAGGAATATTTGACAAGGGGGCCAAGAATACACCACGAGGAGAGGCTAATCTCATTCAAAAATGATGTTGGATTGGGGGGCGAGGGGCTGCGGTTGTAGCTCAGTGGTAGAGTGCTTGCCTATCACCAAACCCTGTAAGAAATAAAGAAAGAAAAAAAGGGAGGGAGGGAGGAAGGAAAGAAGGAAGGAAGGAAGGGGAACAGAAGTAGAGGAAGAGGGAGGGAGGGGGGAAAAGGAAGATAAGAAGGAAAGAAGGAAGGGTGGGTGTTAGGAAAACTGGAAATCTGCAAGCAAAAGAGTGAGACTTGTCCTTATCTTTACCACTCACAAAAATTAACTCAAACTGAATTAGAGACTCAAAAGTAAGACTGGTCACTCTAGAACCTCTAGAAGAAAACACAGAGGAAAAGCTCCTTGACATTGGTCTTGGCAAAGCCTTTTTGGATATGAATCTAAAAACACAGAAAACAAAAACAAAAACCAACAAGTGGATTACACTGAACCAAAAAGCTTCTGCCCAGCGAAGGAAACAAGGAAATGAGCCTGTGGAATGCAGAAACCTTGGCAAGCTGTATTTCTGGTAAGGGGTTAATATCCAGAGTATATCAGGGGCGCATACATTTCAAGAGCAAAGAGAAAATACCTTGATTTAAAAATGGACAAAGGAAAGGGAAAAAATGGAAAAGTGTAACTACATTTGTTGCAAATAGGGAGGGGTGGGTGAATGGAAGGGAGGGGAGGGGAAGAGGGGGAAAGCCGAGATACATCATGTACAGGTACAAAATAACCATGTTGATTATGATCATTATGTATATAATGTACCAATACATGTTCTTGGTAAAAAAAAAAAATGGACAAAGGACCTGGAGAATTTCCCACGGAAGACATGCGAACGGTCAGTAGGTCCATGAAAAGGTGCCACCACTCATCGGAGAAATCAAAAGCACAGTGAGCTGTCACCTCACACCTGTGAGAGTGGCTGTTACCCAAAGGACAAGAGGCAAGTGTGAACAGAATGTGCAGCGTGGACAGGATATGCACTACTGGTGAGAATGTAAACCAGCACGGCATGGAGATGCCTCAAAAAATTAAAAATGGAATCATAAAGGGTCTGGCAACCCCGCTCTGAGCACACACCAGGGAAATGCAGTCAGGTGTCTGCACTCCTGCATTCACTGCAACGTTATTTAGGACCAGCCCTGATGTGAAAGGATCCTAGTGCCGCCCGCGGGTGGACGGAAAGAAAATGTGGTGTATGTGTGCAGTGGAGTATCATTCAGCTGCAGCAAGGAAGGCTATGAGACAAGTGATAGGAGCTTGCTTGAGGCAATCATTTTACAATGTGCACTTTGATCAAATTATTGCACTATTCACTTTCTATATATACAATTTTCTTTGTCAGTTATACCTTAACGAACCTGGTAAAGACCAAAACCCTCTCTTTTCCCCATTGGTTGTGATTTTCATTTTTCTAGTTACACTATAGTCTTTATTTTGGTTTTAAAATTTCTATCTTTAACTGTGTCTAACATTTGGGACCATCTCCCCACTCAACATTGCTACCTTCACACAGAAAATGAGGCAAAACAACCTGTGGTTTCTGGCCGCCTCCTGTCACCTGCCTCCTCCCCACCAGCACACAGCTGGCCACCTCCTCCTCTGTCCCCACGAGTGGTCGCTGGTTTGCAAGGCCCTTGGCTTCTCTCTCTGCCACCCTGCCGCAGACACTCAGGCTCTGAGGTGACAGATCCCAGCTTCTCAGGGGTCAGAGAAGATGGGGCTGGAGCTCTGGCTCTGCCACTTGCTAGATGTAGAATTTGGGGGCAAATCACAACTTTGCCTCCTCATCTGTAAAATGGGGATCAGCTCATATAAGGCAGCTGCACTGTATTTAGTTCTCAACCAATTTAAATCATCCTCTTCTCCCCTGAGCTTCCGCTGTGTTTTAAAAGCCACATAAAAGTGGCCCCCTTGTATTGGAGTATCTGATCCTCTGCTTAACGACCCTGTGAGGATAGCAAAATACGTTTTCACAGATGGTGAAACTGAGACCCAAAGCAAGTAAGCAAATTACCAAGCTGACCCACAATAAAACCAGGGCTAGAACCAGGACTTCCATCCTTCTGCCATATAACACCTAGAAGAACAATGTTCTAGTGCTGTTTCTTAGCATCTGGTGCTCTTTTCCTTCTACCGCATTGGGGGGAAAATAAGAAGATGGATCCAATTCCATCCAATTCCAGGTTCACATCAGCTTTTCCCAAACGCTGCTTCCTCCCCACTCCTGTCTTTCCTCACAGTGAATGGATATTTCTGTCCTTGGGTCACACCTGAGTTCTTTTCTTCCTCCACAAGGCATTTGGTTCCTTGAGCACAGAGAGATATTCCAGCTGCAGCCTTATCCTCTAGTATCAACTTGCTGCTTGGATTGAGCTAACTATGCGTGTAAGTGTCTACCAGAAAGGGGCTGGAACACAATGCTCCCGCGTGCGAGGCAGGAATCATGAATGGCAGGGGTGGGGGGCTTCAGGGTGAGCTCAGTGCACCTTCAAGCCTGAGCCTGGCAGTCACCTTTGAGGACCTACCTGAGCCCTCACTCTGACCCTGCTCAGAAGGGTCCCTCTGCCTCTGGGTGGCTGTTTCCAGGGGGTACCCCACACATGCCCCCCCATGCAGTTATCTCTCTGGTTCTTATGGACACCCCCTCCACCCCTCAGGGGGATAGGCACAGCTGTCAACTAGAAAGAAGAGCTGGATGAGGAGATGGCAGGCCCTTCAAGTCCCATGGAGAAGCTCACCTGGTGTTCCCAGCACGGAGACTTCTGAGGCGGGCTCAAGAGGGCCGAGCAGGGAAGACCAGACCTGAGGCCACCTGTTTAGAACGTGATCTTGGTATTAGGGGGAGGAACGGAGAGGGGGGTAGGATCGAGGTCTGCACCTCAGAACCGGCCAGGCTCCCTCCACCTCCGCAGCTCTGGGGCCAGGAGGTGCTGGGGGTACTAGGGGAACACAGCTCCCTTGCTCCTCTGAGGGCCACATCCACACCCTGATGCTGGGGGCTGGGACCAAGCTGGGGCTGAAGAAACCAAGCGCAAGCCTGGAAGGTGCTACCTACAGTGGGGGGTGGTGGTGAGTACACAGACTGAACTACAGAGGACACCGAGAGCCCCGGGGCACCCGGAGGAGATGTGAAGCCAGATGAGGGAGGGGAGTTAAAACTCGCATTTGTACAGCTCTGTGGGCACCGAGCTGCCAGCGCCCGCCCGTATATTCTAACTGGAAACGGACTAAGCCGCTTAAAATATTGCAACGTCGATAGGACTAATTAATTGGAAATAAGAAACGAAAGAATACAATTAAACGAGAAGAGAATCATTTTCTAATTTAATAGAGGGACATTTATAAAGATCACAAGCTAAAAGGCATCGAATGATTCTATCGACATTGTATTAAATCAGAGCCAGTCCTTGTGGGCAGGAGGACCCCTTGAGGACCTGTCCCAGTCACACGGGAAGACGCAGCCTGCCGGGGCTCCCTGTCTCTGTGCCTGTCCCGTCCAGCCTCCTGTCCCTGTCCCGCAGGTGGGACTAGCTCTGGATGGGACCGCAGAGTCGACAGCGTCTTGCCTCTCTGAGTCCCAGGGCACAGATATATTACAACCAAATTACTAATTGCAAAATGAAATTGTCAATAAAGCATCCCCCTTGCGTATACAATATCCTTAAATATTAAGATATTTTATTAGGCCCATTTCCTAACAATAATTTATTGCAATAAAACAGACACTGCAGGTCCCCTGAAATTGTCTTTTCATAATGAATAAATTCAAGCGGGCTAATTAATATATAAACTAGCCCGATTTGTCAAGTTGATTTGTATTTTAGTTAATTGTGAAAGTAATTACCACATGGTCAAATTAACAGCTTTCTGGAAATGACCAAGCCTGAGGTTTTATTTCCTTCCTGGGTGAAGAAAATTCATTTTTCCAAGCTCTTGATGTGATGAATAAAAGTCATAAATCTGGGTGATTGGTGCAGGCAGAGTCTAAATGGCTTCATATTTCATTTTAGGTTTAATAGAAATATTCATGCTCTGTTTTAATGAAATTAAATTGAAGGGGGATGGGGCTGGGAGGTGGTGTCAGTGGCTGGGGGCTTAAAGGGACCGTGCACATTTTCCTCCCACCCAGGCCAGGGAGCACAGGTCACCAACATCTGCGACTGATCTGCTCCCTCCCGCTGGCTGGGGACTGGGGTGGGGGAGTGTGCTGCTCCGTTGTTCACCTGGAGGGCTGGTGGAGAGGCCCCTGGAACCCCGGCCAAGTGCACTGTTGTGGGTCCTGTCCTTGCCACGCCCTCGAGGCATCCTGAGCAGTCTGGGTGGCCCAGAGTGGGGAGGTAGGGACAGCCCTTGCTCTGTTGGTGCTCCAGTAGCACTGCCTTGGATCCTAGGTTCCAGGGCCCTGCCCTCGAACCTCTTGGGGACTAGAGGCTGGCCTCACAGCCCAGGCGACTCTCCTCGGACCCCTGCACCCTCTCTTACTCTCTCCTAAGGCCTGCGTTGTCCCCAGGTGGGCATCCCTCTCCCCTTAACGACACAACTTGGTGACCCCGCCCCGACCAGGCTCACAGGCTCCTTGCAGGTCTGAGATGGGAGGCACCCCAGACTGGGCCATGCTGCATCCCTGCTGTGGCAGGTGCCCGAGTTTAGAGGCCCAGCTGTCCCTCCCTGGCCTCAGGGTGGACCTGGCCAGCCCGGGCCCTTAATGGAGCTGATCTGTGACTTGTTGATTTCCCCTGAGCAAATCAGGCTTTGATGCAGTTCAGCAGGGGCAGTGAGCTGATGAATTGACAAAAACTAATCAGCTTTATTGGGAAACAGGTTAAGGGCGCGGGCGAGCCAAGCACCCCCAGCCTGACCCCCGCGTCCATTAGCCACGAGGCTGATTGAAGTGGGGAGGCTGCTCGCCGTGTGCTCTGAAATTGCTTTCATAAACTAACCATTATTAGCAGTCGATGTGGGCAGCTAATTTAGAGAAGACATCCCGGCACGTCACATCTGTCATCCGGGTTTATGTATCATTATCTCATTTACAGAATGTCGCAGTGTAATATGTGTTTTTGGCAATAGGCTTGGCCCCAAGCCTAGGCTGCGCCACCGTTTTTTAGCGACACGGAAAGGACCCCCTCTACTCGCCACGGGCCCCATCTCTTCCCCTCTGTGGGGCCTCGTATGGACTGGAGACCTGGAGCCCCTTGCACACACACACTAGCACACATGTGCCTGCCTCTTGAGGTGCATACACCCACAAGGCAACTTCCCATCTGCTGGCGCCCTCTCCCTTGAGCCCTGGGGGTGCCAGAAGCCCGAGGTAAGGGCACCCTCCTACCTGGGACCACGCGCCCCAAGTGCGACCCTGAGGTGTGCTGACTGCTCTCACCAGGCCCCCAGCCCATGGAGACTAGGGTACCCGACCATCCGCCCACCAGGGATGGCCTGTTCTCTCCCGGCTGTGCCCGCAGCCTGACCTTCTTGCCCCAGACGGGCTGCGCCTTCCAGCCCAGATGCGCCCCGGAGAGGGCCACCTGTTTGGTCGGTAATTATTTTAATGTAAAGGGCCCAGAGTCACTGGGTTCGCGCCTCCTGTGGCGACAGACGGTGGCAGGGCTGCGAAGGCTTCCAGCCTTTCAACGGAATTTCCCAGATGGGCCAGGGGAGGCTGGGGCGGGTCACCAGGGGCCCTTTAACGAGTTCATTAGCCAAATGATCTCCCGCAGCCGGGGCGGGGAGAGGAGCGAGGGCAGGGAAGCCGCAGGCGGTCCTTTCCCTTGCACTGCGCCGGCTCTCCTAGGAGCTGGGGGAGAAAAGGCACCCCGTGCGGAAGCAGGGTGCGGCCAGAGGCAACATCCCACAGGTATGAGTCTCATTTCACGACCACACAGGAGAAAGCGATTAGAATCATGCAAGGGTGCGACTGAAATCCAGCAACTCAGGCTTCGACCCAGGCTGAAACCCCAGGCCTGGCCTCCAGGACTGAAGCGGAGCCCGCCTGTTCTGAGCAGCGTTAGGGTTTCTCTAAGTGGGGGACAGGTGCCAGGTGCGCATCGTCACCAGTGTGTGAGGGGTACCAGAGGAGACCGTGGGAGAAGGAACATCAAACATGCAGCGAAAGGCAGGCGTCCTGGCAGGCTCAGGAGGGGTCAGAGTATTTCTTAAATGTGCCCACTCCCAGCACTGCTTGTGACCCTGGCCTCCAAGGCCTTCCACTCCTTTGGGTAACTCTCGTCACCTGTTCCTGCGGCGGGGCAGGCAGAAGGCCCTTGACTAGACTAGCTTCCTTCTACCCTGCACAGCACACTTGGCCCCAAGTAGAAAACAAGGATTAGAGAAAAGCTGCTAGAGAAAGGAGGGGTGCCTAGCCCTGTGGGCAAGAAGATCCCTCCTGTGCCCCCGCCAGGGTCTCTCTCTCTCTCCCTCACCCTCTCTCTTCCCTCCCTCCCTCTCTGCCGCCAGCAGGCAGCTTCTGCCACCTCAGCAACTCCTAAATAGACCAATTAGCTGGGACTTCCTGCCATTATCTAACATGGATTTGGACATTAGTGCGCTACTGTTCAGCCATAATTTCGAGTCAGAATGCACTAAAAAATTCACTCACTGGAGCATTAAAATGTTCCTGGGCAACATCTGCCTCTGTGTATTTGGGCTTCCTCCCTGCGTTTCGTTGTATCCCCACCCAGCCAGGCAGTCAGTCCTATCCCAGTCCAGGACCGTGGAAGCCTGCGGTTTGCTGATCTCTTGTGTGCCTGTGGAAGTTTGTCCTGGGTAGCAGAGGTGCCCTGCAATGTGACTTCCTCCTCCTGCTTGGGACGGGGTGGGGGTGGGGTGGTGTCAGGCAGACAGTGGGTTAGAAAGGTGTGTGCCCGCTATGGGGACAACTCCAAGGAGTCTTTGCAAGCTAAGTCTTTGATTTCTAAACACATCTTACGCAGGAGCCGGGAGCTAGGCATCACCGTTCTCTTCGTTCTCTTCAAATGCAGACCCCTCAGTGCAGGGCTCGCCAGCGAGCAGCCAGGGGCCGGTGCTCTTTGGAGGGGGCAGTACGGTGCCACATTCTGAAGCTTGCTGTGTGAGCACTTGCTGTCCTCTAGGGTCCCTGTGACCCTGCAATAAAATAAATAAAATCCTACGACAAAAAACACAGGGTTCCAAGAAGTCTTTCCTTTCTGCTGACAGTGTGGTTTCCCCAACAGGATTAAGGGTGCTCAGGTGACACCCGCCTCCTCATTTGTTTCTGTTCCTGACCCAGAGCTTCCAGTCTGTGCGACGACGGAAGCAGGGAACAAACACTATGCGTTCTGGAGTCAGAAGGAGTGGGCCGGGAAGCAGGAAGCAGCCCGCGCACTCTGGGCTTAAAGCAGACAGCTGGGTGCTTGGAGAAATTTCCCAAAGGAGAAGGCCCAGGAGCCACTGGGCTGGACACATTTGTCTGCAGCAGTCTCTCCTCAACCCTCACCAGGCCCACTGGGCTGGTTGCCTGTAGCGAGGGCTGGCTAGGACAGCCAGTGACACCCCAGGGCTCAGTAAGGCATCCCCAGGAAGTTAGGGTCAAGAGTGAGGGCGACAGGAAAGCCAGCTGTGCAGGGAGAAGCAGAGGGAAAGGATGGAGCTGTGGCAGGCACAGCCCTTCTCAGGTGTGGGTGGTGGGGTGCAGGTCTGAGCTTCCCGAGTCGCCTAGATCCTTTTATATGTTTTTTTTTTTTTTTTTTTTTTTTTTTTTTGCCTAGATCCTTTTAAAGCCTGACTCCAGGGTTTGAGGAGGAGGTCATAGATCAAAGGATGGCACTAAGGACTGGGCGACTTTGGCCCTGGCTCTGCGGGGCTGGGCTGAATGGGGAGAACTGCTGGACCCTCCTTCCCCAGCTTACCTTCCAGTGGCCCCAGCTGTGCCAGTCCCCAAGGCACTCACAGGCACTGCCAAGGAGGCTGGGGCCCAGTGCTCACCTTCCTCCTCCTGCCCCACTGCTTCTCCAGCAGATCCCACTGCCCCTGGTGGCCTGTGTCCGGGCCTCTGGGCTGCTCAGTCATGCAGCATCCCCAGCCTGTCTTTCTGGAGGGAGGGAAGCCTCCAGTGCTTAAACCAAAACAACAGGAGTGAGTTACCTCCAGCAGCTGCACAGGACAGGACCCCTTCTCAGGGGGCCCTGGGTTTCAGCTCCTCAGCAAGGTGAAGGTGGCAGGTATGCCAAGGGACGGAGGAAAGCCACCTTCTTCCCTGTCCTCAAGGAGCTGCTACAGGCTCTCCTTGTACCTTACACGTTCCACTGAAAGGAAGCAATGTATAAACAACAGTGAAGGGACCTCCTGCCTTCCATCTGTGACTATGTGAATATCTACGTTTGGTTCCAAATCCTCAAAGCTTCCCAACTTCGTGCTTAAATCCAGAGGCGAACAGACATGGATTACTACTGCTTTCCCTTTTCCAGCCAATTGTTTAAATCACAGATCTCCCTCCCTCAGAAGGAGCAGAAGGAGGGCTGCAGGCGGCATTTGGGGACCTGGCCCCTCTACCTAAGAAAGGGACCAAGAGCCAGGTGGGAGGGCGGGGAGCGACACCAGCTTTTCTGCCTCCAAGGGAAGCCACTCTTTCTGGGCTGGTGGAGACACGGGGCTGGGAGCCCTCCATGGACCAGACCTTTGATCTCTCATCTGGGCCCTTCCCAAGCACCGAGGGAACTCCAGTCCAGAGAGGCTGGGTCAGTCTGGTATGGGTGGCCTGGAAGAGACCCAGCATGCTAGCTTCACACCTCGTAAACCACACAAAGATCCCGAACTTCCAGACAGCTCCCTCTCTCTAGCTGCCTCCCCACGCAGTCTACAAAACCCCTCCACTGCGAGTCCCAATTCTCAAACAGAAGCGTTATATAAACCGCTTCGGGATCCTGTGCCTCAGAATCTGTTTGGCCCTTTATTTTTCCAGATAGAGGCACAAACCCATGATGCCGGGGATCACAGGTAAGCCCCACCTCACGGAAGGGTGTGGGTCAGAGACCGGGGTTCCCAGGGGGCACTGGCCTCTGCTCTCTCTCTCCGGGTGGTGCCACCCCAAGGATCTGGCAGTAGGGGTGATGGTAAGCAATTTAGGAACATGGTTACTGCAGAACAAAAGCGAGCAATGAATTCCTCTGGGACTGATGGAAACGATTCTGCAGAGGAAGAAAGTGCCAAGTGGAGTCTGGACCGTGCATACCCTCACCTGCAGGAGCCCTGGTTTTAGGTCGTGTTCTGGGGATCCGTCTCAGGAGCAGTCTTTGCAGCCATTCCCTTCCACCCACTTTGAAAACCTTTCCCTGGGGACCTGCCCACAGGGCGAGGTGGGGAAGGTGGGTCCCAAAGAAGGCGGGGCCTCGGCTGCCCTCTGCCCTGGGGAGCAGTGGCAGTCCCTGGCTTCCTGCCCCCCGGGGGTGGCCCAGGGTCTTAACCCCCTCTACTGAGCATCATGGGCTGTGGGGGGTGGGGTATTTGTGTCCCAATCTAACTCTGAGACTTCCCTGTCACTGAGGCCAAGTTTCAGCCTCCTGGAACCTAAATCCTAGAAGATGGAGATGACAGAAACACTCCTCTTATGTCACAGTGGGGATCAAGGAAGATAATTATAAGCACAGTGGTGCACACCTGTGATCCCGGCACTCAGGAGGCTGAGGCAGGAGGATCACTGAGAGTTCGAGGTCAGCCTGGGCTATGCAGTGAGTTTCAGGGCCAGCCTGAACTACACAGTAAGATCCTGTCTCAAGACAAACAAAAAAAAAGAAAAGAAAGCACATGGCACAGAGGAGGTGTTGAGGCCATGTGGTATCCTGTGTCCCCCTCAGAGACAGCACTCCCTGTATCATCCCAGAGAGGCAGCATCTAAAGATAAGACACAGACTTTGTAAAATACAGTACAATTTACATTATCTCGCTATGGGCTTTTGCAAAGCTATGGGGCGTTTATTCCTGCAGCCTTTGCTAAGCCCCCAGCCTTCCAAGCCGCACCTCGTGCTGCGGAACTCATGTCATCTCATCTCATGAGTTTTTCCATGAGAAAGAAATGCCCCTCTTGCGGCAAAGCCCTGGTATCAGCTCTTACCTTTAACCCCCCTTTGAAGCCCGCTTCTGCAGCAACCCGGCCTGCTACGTTAAGGTCTGCCTGGCACACACAGATTTCCTCCTCCCCCCACCCGCAGTCCTGCCCTTCCTTAGTTCCCCTCACCTGCAGAGGAAGCCTGCTTCCCACACACACACGCCGAGTTTGGGAAGCTCACTCTAACAGAGCTGTTGACACAGCCTGGTGCTGGTGGCCTCTTGACTTCCCGACCTGCCTGTTGATTCTTTCGGCTTCGAGAAAGCCCTTGGAAGTGATCTTACTGTAAATATTTGATGTGTGTGAAAGGGGTCTGGATTTTTGCTCCACTGCCATGCCCAGCCCCAGGAAGCCCTTTCCTCCTGATTCCCCACGCTGCTGCTAGGCAGTCTGGGAACCTGCCTTTCCGTCCCTCCGCAGAGGTGGGTGGGCCGCCGCCTGCTGCCCACTGGCCTCCTCTGCAGGAAGAGCCTCTTTCCCAGGACCAGCTTGGTGGCACAGGGGCGAAGTCTCTAGCTGGGTCCCGCAGCCCCAGGGCGCACAGCCTCTGCACTACTGGCTTTGACCGAGGGCATGGGGAGAGGCTCCCCAAGGTAATCTGTGGACGCCAAGCTCGAGCTCCCACGCACATTTACACACCACGTACACACGCACATACACCCAAGGCGCACTGGCCTTCTCGGGCAGATGTGCAGGCTCGATCTGCACAGGGCTGGCGACAGGGACGCAGAGCTCCCCGCCGCGCCCTGGAGATCGAGGAGCGCGAAGGCGGGACCTCCCGGCTCCCCGAGACAAGCATGAACAAAGTCGGGGGCCGCTGCCCTGAGGACAGAGGCCGGAGCCCGTCCAGGTGTCTGGGAGCCGGACTTGAGGCTCGTGGGGACCCATGGGCGCGGACGACGTTCTCCGACCCAGGTGATAGCCCCGCGCCGCCGCCGCGGTGAGCCCTCTGATGTTTAGGACCTGGCGGCGCAGGGGCGGGGCGGCGGGCGGGACGGTGACAGGTACGGCCCTCGGCCAATCGCGGGCTCCGCGCCCCTCCCGCGCCCCCGCCGCGCGCGCCAATCCGCGGCCGCGGTGCGCTTCAAGTGCGCGGAGGGGCGCGGGTTCGGGTGCCCGAGGCCTCGGCGCTCGCGGCGGCTGCAGTAGAGCGGGCTCTGGCCTGACGCTTGGCGGCCGCTTGGGAGGCGCTAAGTACGCGAGTGGGCGCTGGGGGCGCGGCCCGCGTCGGGCCGGCACGAGGGGGCGTGGGCCATGGTGGCGCACGGTTGAGTCCGGCGGCGTTTCGATTCCTGGGGATTCCGCGCGGTCGCACCCCGCGTCGGGCACCGACGCCGCGCCTCGTCCGAGCGCGCCCATGGAAAAATCCAAGAATTTCCGCATCGACGCGCTGCTGGCCGTGGACCCCCCGCGCGCCGCCTCGGCGCAGAGCGCGCCTCTGGCCCTGGTGGCCTCGCTGGCGGCCGTGGGCTCTGGCTCGGGCGGCGGGGCGAGCGGCGAGCGCAGCCCGGGCCCATCCGAGCCACCGGCCGCCCGCGCGCGCGCCGAGAGCCCGGAGCCGCCGCGCCTGCCTGCCGCGCACTGCGCGCTGCTACCCAAACCCGGCTTCCTGGGAGCGGGCGGCGGGGCCGGGGCCGGGCCCGGGGGTCCCCCTCACCACGCGCACCCCGCCGCCGTGGCCGCCGCCGCCGCCGCCGCCGCGGGGGGCCTGGCGCTGGGGCTGCACCCCGGGGGCGCGCAGGGCGGCGCGGGGCTCCCGGCTGCACAGGCGGCGCTCTACGGTCATCCGGTCTACGGCTACTCGGCGGCGGCGGCGGCGGCGGCCCTGGCTGGCCAGCACCCCGCGCTGTCCTACTCGTACCCGCAGGTGCAGGGCGCGCACCCCGCGCACCCTGCCGACCCCATCAAGCTGGGTGCCGGCGGCTTCCCGCTGGACCAGTGGCTGCGCGCGTCCACCGCGGGGATGATCCTGCCCAAGATGCCGGACTTCAACTGTGAGTATTAAGCCGCCTGTCCCCAGGCTGCGCCTCCCCTGCGCCCTTGGCCCGGAGCGCGCAGGGAAGCGCAGCGGAACCCCGGCTCCTGGCCTGCGAGGGTGGCCGCGAATGATCAAGATGGCCACGCGCAGGCCGGGCCTTCTCTTCCTCTCTTAGCGGGAAGGGGCAGCTGGAGGTGTGAGACTGGAATCTAATGATTAACCTGCAGGCTGCAGAAGGAAGTGGCGAGGGAATGAGAGGCCGAAAGCGTCCTGAATTAGGCAGCCTGGGAAGGAGGGTCATGGAGCCCCACCATCACTGGATTCATTCCTGGGAAAAGAAGCTTGGCCTGGGTTCCCCCTTCTGGACGCTACTCAGACCCATCCCTCTTGGGAAAGGGAGACTCGGGGCCAGCAAATGAGAGAAATGGGCTCAGAGAGTTCACCACTGCCAGGCCGTGCCCAGGCCACCCCTGGCCCTTGCCAAGCACTGCCCTCCTGCAGAAGGGCATGGGATCCTGTGAGATGCCCACAAGGCCTGGCTCTCAGGCTAAGCAGCAGGTGCCTGCACCAGAAGCTAAGGCATAGTGAGGTGCTCCTGGAGGTGGGAGGCAGGAAGGGCCAGCCACCCTCAGACCAGAGCGGCTGGGTGTTGGGGAACCTCTAAGAGGCCTGGGTGCTGGCTTTCTGCACCCATTTTGGGCGCCCAGCTCCAGTCCCCCTGTTTGCGACCCACCCGGGTTGACGGCCCCTCTGGTCAGGCGGGAGCAGAAGACATGTATGGCTTTATGCCTCCAGCAGCCCAACACCCAAACAAAGAGACCCCATTGTTTCCGTCTGAGTGGATTTGTTTAGACTGGGGAGATGCAGGCCTGGGAGGGAAAAAAGGCAAAAAAGAAAACAGAAATAAACACTTGCCAGGATTCAGATTCCTCTGCTAGAAGCTGAGGTTGTGACTAAACAGAGAAAAGCTAAGACCCCAGAAGTGCTGGAGAAGTCACAAGGGAGTGAGAGAATCCCCACTGCTCGCTGTTTGCCTACAGCCACCCCCAGCTTTTCCCAGCTTGGCTTCAAGAAAGCCCTAATGGCCAGTGTTCCTTCGCTACCAGCTCCCAGAAAGAAGTGGGAAGGTTCCCCCTCACTTGGACATCTCACACTTTGCCAGGGCACCCTGTAGGTCTGGCCTCGGAGCCCAGCAGACCCCTTCATGGAAAGTTGAGCTATGACTCACGTTTCCTGGACCTTGATGTTTAGTTGTCCACGGAGGGGACCCACTCAGGCTTCCGAGTAGGGCTGGTTCCCAGGTCACCGGGGCTGTCCCAGGGCCTTGGTAGAACCTGAGGTCGCCCCAGATCGGTGGAAGAGGGATCCCTTGGCCACACACCTTGTCTATCTCTGATTACTGGTCTTGTTGAATAAAAACCGCAGCTAGTTCTAAGTTTGGGAAAGGAATCTGAGCCCCACCACCCCAAAGGGCAATCAGAAATGCAGGCAGCGCGTAGGAATGTGTGTTTCGAGTGGCCCCTCTCTCCCCTTGGAGAACCTGCTTGGTTTCCTTTAATTGGTTGTCTCCGCCTGTCGGATGGCATTTCCCAAATGGTCCCTCCGGAGCCAGTGTTTTAATTAAAGTTCTAATGTATTGTCAAGTTGGGAATTCGAGGCCTTGTTTGACTAAAGCAGGGGGCGTGGGCCTTCCTATAAAGCAAATTGCCCCTCCCCGGGGAACCTGAGCTCATCTCGGCCAGGCTGGCCTCCTTTCTTTCCTCTGCTTTCTTTCTTTTATTGTCTAACACTTGTCGGACTCCTGGGAAATCAAGGGAAGTCTCCTTTTGAGGTCATAAAATTCTCTGTGATGTAACCGTGCGAAATTATGTAAATAAAGCTGCCAGGGCCTCCTGGAACACACAGAAAGCCGGATCTGCCCACGCCTCAGCCTGTAATTTGGGACAAGGATCGGCCAGAGAGAGCTTCCCATTTCCTCGGGCCTTGCACCCCAGAAGGGGGCTTATTGAGAAGAATATTTGAAATGTGGGAGGGTCCCTGATGAATAGCATATTTAGTCCGTTTGTTTCCTTCCTTCTTCCTTGTCTTTCCCCCTCCTTTTCTTCTTTGAGGTGGGAACCGCAGCAGGAGGCTTGCTCTTCCTCCCAGCCTGTGTACCTGAGTTGGGGGTTGGGAGGGGAGAAGGGGAGGCTTGGTATCCCCAGCCTGCGCGTCCCAGCCTCTAGGAACCCTGTTCCTTTCCTATTTGGCCCAGTCCAGAGCCAGAGGGAGCTCCAGGCAACAGAGAAAGCAACGGTCCCACTGAACCCAAACCCTCCCTAGGCACTGGGGTCTGGGTCTTGGGTGCTGTTCCTAAGGGGGGTGCCCCCCCCTTGGGCTGTGCGCTCCTCTGAGGGGCCTCATGTGCACTCTCACTCTGCAGCTCAGGCACAGTCGAGCCTCCTGGGGAAGTGTCGCCGGCCACGCACGGCCTTCACCAGCCAGCAGCTGCTGGAGCTGGAGCACCAGTTCAAGCTCAACAAGTACCTGTCACGGCCCAAGCGCTTCGAGGTGGCTACCTCGCTCATGCTCACGGAGACCCAGGTGCACCACCGCCTCACGCCCGTGCAGGCTGGCCTCTCCGGGGGTCACGGTCACCACCGTCTTCTTGGGGACCCAGGGGACATTCCTCTTTATCCCTCAGATGCAGACTGACTGAGACTCCAGGCGAGGCTCACAGCAGGTGCAGGGGCTCTTTATGAGCACCCAGGGGTCTAGCTCAGCAGGCTGGGCTGGACCAGATAATCTGCACCTTCCTCCCTTCTAGAGAAGGCTCTCTGGGCTACAGTAGAGAAGTTTCGCTCCAGAGAGAGAGGAGGGGATGCCCTGAGATTGGCCGAGCCCAGCTGGGCTGTGCTGGCTTCTCCCTAGACAGAGGGCATGGGTAGAAAGCTGGGGACAGAGCCTGGCTCTGGGGACCCCCGCTCTGGGGACACAGCCTGGCTCGGGGGATGGGCTGCTGTGTAGGGAGGGAGACGGGAGGTCGAGTCCATGTTGCCCCTTTGCACCCCTCCGGGCCAAGGCACACCCCAGGAGCCAAGTGCAGGTCCCTGAGCCGCTGCTTGTGCCTGCAGGTGAAGATCTGGTTCCAGAACCGGCGGATGAAATGGAAGCGCAGCAAGAAGGCCAAAGAGCAGGCGGCGCAGGAGGCTGAGAAGCAGAAGGGTGGCCCGGGCGTGGGCAAGGAGGACAAGGGCGAGGAGGAGCTGCTGGGGCCGCCTGCGCCCGGGGACAAAAATGGCAGCTGCCACCTGCGGGACTTGAGGGACAGTGACCCCGAGGAGGATGAGGATGACGAGGACCCGTTTCCCTACAGCAATGGCACAGGCGCCCTGGCTGCCTCATCCGACTGCTCCTCGGAGGATGAGTGTCCTCCGCCGCAGTAGGGTCCCCACTGGTCGCCGGGCCAACCAAGGGACAGCAAGGCAGCCGGCGGGCTCCTGCCTGGACTCCGCGCTTTCTAACTTAGTTTCGGGAGTGCTTGCCGGAGGCTTGGAGGGAAGCACCGGGCTCCTCCCAGCTCTGGGCCCCTTCTGCACCCAGCGGCAAGACGCGACAGTGTTAAGTGACCTCTGAAACTTGAAACCTCTCTGGAAATGCCATTCTGCGGTATGAAAAGAGAAAAGGGTTTTATGCTTCTGTATCTTGGTGGGGCATATGTCATGAGCATTCAAACTGCTGGAAATCTCAAAACTGTACTGTCTTTATTTTTGTATATTGTATTTATATATAAAGAAAGAAACGTCTACTTATGCATGCTAAATTATTATTTAGCTTCTCCCATCACCCAGGGTGGAATGTAAAATAAATTGGTTTTTTACTGAATGCGAGTACAAATCGTCTGCAGGCTCCTGAGGCAGCTTTTTCGATTTTGGTTGTTGAAAGGACGCAAGAGGGGATCTTCCCCATCGAAAGAATCTCAGCGGTGTTGGGGCACCTCTGCTTCTGGGGTCCTGATGAAACCTGACTCTGGCAGCTAGGTGTTGCAGGTGCCAAGTGTTAGTAAAAATACCTGTGGCCAGGTGTTTTTGTGCTAGTGCTAGTGCCTGGTACACACCTGTCCCAGGACGCTTAGCTCTCACTTAGCTTTCTGTTGCATATCTTTGGACTCAGTGTATTTATTTTCTTCTTTCCTTGCTGGGTCTTCTTGCTTCCTCAATGTTCCAAGGCAGAAATAATGCAATTTGAACGTTTTGGGAAATAAGCTTTGAACGACTAGACATTATTGGCATTTGGGCCCCTAGGGACCTCAGGCACTCCTTACACACAGTCCAGGAATTCTTGGAATTGCTCGGGGCTTCTTTCGTCCTCTCTAGGCAGAACCTTCTGTGTGCCAGCTGGTCACGCTTGTCTTAGATCTGTGCAAATGCCTGAGAGAGGACATAGGCGGGCAGCAGGGACGCTTCTCCCATTCAGGGCTGGATGCTGGGGGTTAAAGCCTCTCTGCAGCTCAGGCCATCAATCAGCAGGTGGCCAGGCCATGCGCCAGGTGTAGAGCACATGCCGGCTACCCTGGGGCTGGCTCTCCTCACCTGGAGCTGCTCCTGCTCCCCCTTACTGCCCCAGTGGCTGGTCCTGGGCCGGGCTGGAGACACAGGGTTCAAGGAGCACCTTGTCTCTCCTGCCGAGAGGTCTCTGCCCTTTCTCTGGCTGTTGCTTTTCACAGCAGCACCCTTAGGCTCCTCGCCCGCTCCCTTTGCCGCCAAGGAATGAGTTCAGAAGGGCTTGGGTGTCTCATTTGCTGGGGTGACCAGGGCACCCTCGACCTCTGAAGGGGGAGATTAATATCCTCCCTGGCAGCTCATTATCATCCTGGGCTCCCTGCTCAAAACCCAACCCAGCGAGGTGGAGTGGTGCTGACAGCCGGGCAGACTGGCTACTGGGCGGGCAGGGCCCTGGTTTAGAATGAACCAGGACTGGGTTTGCAACCACTGGAAGGGAGAGGGCCAAGGAGAGAGTGGGAAAATCAGAGGGGAAGGGAAAAGAGAAAGGAGACAGATGCTTTAGGGGTTTAAAAAAGCTACAATCAGAGTATATATCTTTTTAATTTCTAACACATTGGTGAGGTTCAGCCTGAAGCAATCTCTTCCTGGCTGGCCCACATCTGGGGTTATTTTCCCTGGAGGAGCTCAGCCGGCCTGGCCTCACCACCTCCTGTGACACCAGGCAGCAGGAAAGGGGGCCCAGCCTGGAGGGGGTTTGGGTACCCTGCACACAGCTCAAACTCTGGTGCCAATGGCTCCAGGAAGGTTTGTCTCTCCACCCCAGGGATGGATGCCCCTGGGATGGAGGGACAAGGGGCAATGAGAAGACAGACACAACCCTGAGGCCTCAGCCCCCCAGGCCTCTTGCTAGCAAGGCCCAGGTTTGGTGCAGGGACCGCCCGCTGGCTCCAGCATCTCCGGCCAGATGCTTAATCATGGTGGAATTTATCTCACTAATAAATTTAATGATCAATTCGTTCTTGTCACAGTTGCTCTTCCCCAAATCAATTATAGCAAATTTAAATATAATCACTGGCTCATCCTCACTCACTCCGGGCACCTCAAACAATTCATTCTGCCTAATGAATGGTCACAGTTTGTTTCGGCCCAGGCCAGGCGGCCTCAGGGTGGGCCTGTGTGCTGCAGGAGTCTCTGCAGCCCCAAGGACCAGGTTCTCAGGACCCGGAGCCGCCCGTCCACACAGAGGAGTCAGACGGGGCAGAGTTCCAGGCTGGGTTCCCAGGCAGCCCTCTACCCTAAACCCCAGCAGGTGTTCACAGCCTGACACAGTGACTACAGGACTATGACAATGAGGACAATGGGTCCTCATCCAGGCCCCCAGCCCAAGCTGATCATCGCCTCTTGAACCCCAAGCCCAGCTCTGCCTCTCCAGAAGCACAATTCTTAGCACGCATTTTCTGAGATCTGAGGTTCCCACAAAAGCAGGCAGGCAGATACATTCCTTTTTGTGGCAGGAAGAAGCAGGATGGCTTTCCAGAGACAGACGAATCAGGGTCAGGGAAGTGCAGAAACGAAACAACTGGAAAGACAAGGAAATCACTAATATTAAACAACAAAACAAACAAACAAACAAAAAAAGGAAATCAGCCTGACCCTTGGTGCTGGCCTCTCCCTTCGCGGGGCTCAGGCCAAACTCAATTCGGGAAGAGCAGCTTGTAAGATTCTCGACCCCAAAAACATAGACAACGAAATAAAAAACAGCCAAATGGGTTACATCAAATGGGAACGTCCATTGTCACCAGGGGCCACCTATGAAGGGAGACGCATTTGTCAACCACTTCATCTGGTGATGAGTTAAAATCCAGGCTACAAAACGAGCTCGTACCAGAGCCTTGGGATGTAAAAATTGTACAGAGGGCTGGGGCAGACAGTTCCCCCAGGAATACAGAGAGAAGGCCCGCAGGGATAGGGAAAGACGGTCAGCATCACTAATCATCCGCATGCAAACCAAAACCTTGCCGTCACCACCTCACAGGAAACAGCCAGCGCTGGAGAGGGAGGCCGCGGGGAAACCGGAAGCCTGCCCTTGCCCGCTGAGGGTGGGAATGGGAGATGGTGCCGTCTTCCTGGAAGTGAGCCGGGAGAGTGGGAAGCAGCAGCATACCGGTTCTGCTGTGTACCCGAGAAGGTTAGAGTAGGACCTCAAAGAGAAGCTTGCATGTTCCATCTCCTCCCAGCATTCAGGTGGGAAGCAGCGTGACCTTGACTGCCCGTCACCGACGAGGGACAAGCAGAATGCGTCCCCTGGGTTGTGCTCGGCCTCCACAGGAGGGCAATTCCGCCACGCGCTGCGGCATGGGGGGATCCGAGATCGTCGTGCCAAGTGAAACAGACCAGCCACAGAAAGACGGAGCCTGCAGGACGCCCCTCTACAAGGTACGGTTCGACATCAGAGCTGAGCCCTTAGGAGGGAGTACGGGGGTGGCTAGGGGCTGGCGGGGAAGGCGCAGGCTTCCTGGCTAACGGGGCAGGCGCTGATTTGGGACGGAGAAGCCCAGGCGTCGGTCTCAGCAGTGTGCAGAGCCCGCACTACTTCCAGACATTGCAATCCGGAGATGACCTTTCTTTTCTTCCTTTCCTCTTCTCTCCTTTCTCCTTTTCTTTCCTTTCTACTTTCCTCTCCCCTTTCCTCCCCTCCTGCGCGGCTGAGCTACTCCCCACCCCCACAGGTTTTTTCCTTTCTTCTTTCTCGGCTTCTCCCTCCCTGTCCGGAAGCGGAGGACCTACTGTCTGAGACAGGAGCAGCCGTGCCGCGGGACACCACGCGCTCTCCAGGGCTCCCCCAGGTGTCCCCGTGGGGCGCGGCCGGGGCGCGGCGTGGGGAGGCCGGGACCGCCGGGCATGGGTGGGGTGGGCGCCGGTATCAAAGTCCCCTAGCGGAGCGCGGCGTCTCCTTCCATAAAACTAATCCTGGGGAGGTGTGACCGCCCGAAAGCGCTCCCGACTACAAGGGCAAATATGTTTTTCAGATTTGGGTTTTATGGTCGGATTAGAGTTTATTTTCCATAATAGGACACCTAATAAAAAGCACAGAGCCGGCCGATCCTCCAGCTGGTGGCCTCGTGTGACACTTTCACTTCGTAAATCACCTCGGGGCGCCAGGTGCGCGGGCGCGCGGGACCCGCGGTGGGGACGGGGCCTGGGGTCACCGCCGGGTCCGCACACCGGGCACCGCGCCGCCTCCCCCGCCATTGTCCGGGCGCGGGCGGGACAAAGGGTCCCCACCCACCACCCACACACCGGCTGCGGGAGGGCGCGCGGTTTACCCAGCTGGGCAGGAACAAAGGCGCGCGCTTATCTCGCCGCCCGGCCCGGCGAGCACGGGGTCAGACGGGGGGCGCGGGGCGGGAGCCCAGGTCGGGAGCCCAAGTCGAGCACTGCCTGAACTGGGCCCCTGCCACCCGCTCTGGGACGCGGGGACCACGACGGGTAACCTGGGCAGGTAACTCGGGCTTCGCGGGCCGCCTCCCCAGGGCGCTTGGGGAGGCTCCAGGGCTGGGGTGCGACAGGGGTGGAGGCGTGGCCTGCGGGGCGTGGGATCCCCTGGGCACCGAGAAGGAAAGGAAAAACCGGGGGCTCTGGAACGCCCCGTAGGGACTCAGGGCACCCGGGAAGAAAAGCAAGGGCGACAGAGGAGTGGGGACCATCCCCACCCTGGACGTGTCCTGGTTTCACGGTAAGGTGGTAGTCGTGGTGCCTGCCGTCAGATTTTATGAACGTTCCTGGTCCCCCCATTTGGATCCTTCCTCCCAAGCATCACTTCCTCTTCTGTGCTGGAGGACAGTAGGGAAGAAGAGCAGGAGGAGTGTCTGTGTGGGGCAGGGAGCGCTGCCAGTGGAGCCCCAGTGCAGGCTGAGCTCTGCTCCACTCCTTTCTTGCTCACCATCTGCAGCCTCAGGTCCCCGAGGTTCTGCTCCTCCAGGTCAGAGGCCAGCGTTGAGCAGCAAGCGCCAGAGGTTTGTCGTGTGGGTTTTGTGGAGCTGGCGACAGAAGCTGGGCCGCCTGGATGCTGCACCTGCCCTGCAGTGGGTGACTTCAGAGGAAGGCGGTCTGTCCCCCACCCGCCCTGCAGTGTGCACACGTGGTCGTGCATGCATGGGACAGTGCAACCTCGGACTCCCCTGATGCCAGCTGTGTGAGCCCCTACACCTGTGGCAAGGCACCTGGTGACCCCAAGTGATGACCTCTTAACCGGGCCCTTCACCTGCAGAATGGAGATGGTGACATTCTCCACGCACTGGGCACTCAGTGAGATTTACAGGACGTCTATTGAAGGCCACACGTCAAGCACTGGGGACACAGGTAAGAGACAAAACATCTCCCTATCCTACGGTTGAGAGAAACAAACACAGGACTGTAAACAGAGCACTGGACAGGGGACGTAGACACGTGGCTATAGGTGAGGTTGCAGCTTACTGGTACACATTTAGCACAGCCCCTTACCAGGGCACACGTGGGGCCAGGGTAGCCAGCCGCAGGGGCTCGCCTCCACCTCTACTGCAGGACTCTGCTGGGAACAGGAAGGGGTGGGTGAGCACAGGCTGCTGCTGAACTGGGGGAGGAGAGGACATTTCTCCAGGGGCCACACGCGATCCTGCAAACCGCTGATCCACTGGTAGATAATGACTCAGAAATACAACGCAAAAGATGCACACAAGGCTTACTGCCTTTTTAGAGGATGAGACAGTAAAGCTCGAGGTAGTTCCAGGTTCCGGCAGAGGATGCTGCCCACTCTCCCCACAGCACAGAGTCCACCAGAACCCTCTTTCCCACCTGGACCCTAACGCACTTCCTGGGGTCACTGCTACCAGGCACCTACAGGGGCGGGGCTTTCAGTCTGTACCCTGCCTCCTCTCAGCTGCAGGTGGTAGGGTCTGCACACCTTACCCTCACCTTTTGCTTTTCCTCCTTTCTGGGGTTTCCCTGTGTACGATTTCACTGCTGCAACCCTGAGCCCAGTGACAAGTCACAGTCCCGGACTCTCTGCAGAGCGGGTCAGATCCACATCTATAACAGGAAGACATGCACGGTCCCTGTCCACAGGTAATTCATGTAGTATTTGGAGGTGCCAGGTGCTACATACTTGCTCACTGACTACTTCACAGCGAGTTAGAGTTTACTCCAGGCCTCTCCCCATCGCACCTCCCCAGCCCATCTCTGTTCCCGGACCTGACCTGTGCCCTCCTCTGATGTCTGTGGAGAAGCAGCCTGAGCACCTGAGGCCACTTCTGGAAAAGGCCATGTGAGGTGCGTGCAGTGAAGTCAGGTTCCGAGAGGGCGCATGCAGTGGCCCATTGGTGGCCTTGGCCCTCGCCCATACCTCCTGTCTTCAGTTCCAGTCTGTGCAGCAGGCATCGCAGCACCTGTGTCCCTGGAAGGGAAGTCCTGTCTCTCTCTCTTATGCGTGCACTTGCACACACACATATGAAGCAGCCCATAGGCCGCCTTCTGGGGTCCCAGGCAGTCCTGGATGTGCCCACTGTGTCGCAAGCATCACCCTCCGCCCAGCCCCTGTGCAGAGTTGGTCAGTATCTATGCCCACGCCTGGTGATCACGTCTCTGACTGCAGAACTCTGAGACCAAGCTGTGAGCCCCTAGGCCTGGCCCTGTCCATGAGTGTCACTGTGCACATTGGACAACAGGACATTTGCAAATGTGAGGGACTGGTCCCTTGGATATGCTTATGAGGTGTGTATAGTGGTGCACATCTGTAATCCCAGCACTTAGGGAGGCTGAGGCAGCAGGATTGCAAGTGTAAGCCCAGCCTGGGCAATTGAGACCTTGTCTGAAAATTTTAAAAAATAAATAAAGGTCTGGAGATGGAGCTCAGTGCAAAGGCCCTGGGTTCAATTCCCAATACCACATACACACAACATACATGATTTCAGTCATCTGTAAGTGGCATGCCCTGCACTGAGCATGCTCCCAGTGTCATGTGACCATCATTGCTCTCTACACTCCAAACTCTTCCTCACTCCAGCATCCTCTATGCTCTGAAACATGCAGGCCCAGGTGACCTCTCCCCTACTTTCTGTTTCTGTGTCACTCCCCGTCTGGTGCCAAGTTCTTTCCTAACTTCCCTGGGTCAGAAAGCATCAGCTTGGGGATAGACAAGTCATAAGTGATGGGGGCTTTTCTGTGAGGTGAGGGGATCCCTGCCTGACTGGGCCATGGCACCACCATCCAGCGCATCTCCAGGCTGAACTCAACTGCGCCAGCAGCCCCATAGGTCATGAGGTCATCCCCAGAGGGTACAGAGGGCAGGGCTTGAGGAGGGGACAGGGGACAGTGAGCGGGCTGCGACAGAGCTCTTCTGTCCCCACCACAAACTCCACTGCGAGACACAGGCACCAAACACAGGAAGCAGGCCCAGGCAACTGGTGCCCTGGCCTCCATCTCCACAGGTGGAAAACACCCGGTGCTCTGACACCACCCAAGACCTAAGGGGTCCCCAGGGTCCTCTGGTTGCAGGTGGGCTTGGGGCCCAGCCACCATGCTACCACCCGCGCCCCATGGTGCACACCTCCATTCCCGAGGCCTTCTCCCCCTATCTTTGGAAAACAAAGTAATTCGCTTTTAATGACCGCTGGTGTTTTCCTTCCCGCTTCTATTGGGGCAGATAAAGTTGGGGGCCTCCCTGTGGGTTAAACCACTGTGACCTTCATAATCAGAGAACAGAAATAAATTATGTTTGCTCATAAATGTCACCGAGGCCCAGCCACCTCCTCACAGGTGGTGATAACGCTCTGCTTTTATCAGGCCCCAGGCGCTCAGGTGACAAAGTGCTCCTTTGTGCTGGTGGTGGTGGTGGCCTCAGCTTTGCCTGCTTTCCCACTGAGGCTACAGTGACAGTGACTCTCCCACTGGGGGGACATGGAGCTCCCTGGCATCCGTCTGGGGGCCCTGTGATCCCTTCAGGCCTTCAGACCTCAGTGTCGTGGATTTAGTGATGATGGAGCTGTCCCTGCAAGCCAGTTGAACTTGCTGACTTTGGGGCTCCTGAGGGGACCCTACACTGTGCAGTGGCCCAGATGGTGCCCTATAACCCAGACTGCTCGGCCTGGTCTGACTTGGCTTCAGGGTGGAACAACGGTCCCAGGCTGCCTGGCACAGACCCCTCCACACAGCTGCGGTTTCTGCCCTTCCTGCTGCACAGGTTCAACCTGGGGCGACCTAGTGCTAGGGTAGCAGCAGTGTGGCAAGAGACACTTTCTCCAGGTGCAAGGGTGGCTTTCAGCAGCTCAGAGGCGACTTGAGGCCTAGGGAGTAGCTATCATGGATTCCCCCAAATTGAGGGGCCTGACAGGTGACAGATGGCAAAATAATGATGCCACAACTTCCTACTTCCCCAAAGGCACTCTGGGTTCTGAGGACCAGACCTTTCCGGAACCTTCTGGAACCTGCTATCCTGAGAGCTGTTTTACTTCTGAGGCAGAGTCTCCCTATGTAGTTCAGGCTGGCCTTGAACTCACTATGCAGTCCAAGCTGGCCTTGAGCTCATGGGGATCTGCATGCCTCAGCCTGAGTGGTGGGAGTGCAGGTGTGCACCACCCTGCCAGGCGTGTGAACTATTTTAACAGCACCCCTCTGGCCCCTCCCTCTTCCCCACTGTCCCCTGGGAGCTGCCTGTTCTGTACCGCTGCCACTCCCACCCCCGCCCCTACCCGTTTCCCTGCTCCATCCTGAGGCCTACTGCCACCAGAGGGTGATTTATTGGCATCTGTCCCCAGTGGCTAAAGTGGAAACACAGGCACCATGGCCATGCTAGATCTGATTCGGAAAACAGAGGGGACTTTAAGCTCTTGCTGCCCAGTATGTCTGTCAAGAAGGGCCACGGTGCCGGTGACCACAGGGACCAGCAGCTGGCAGAAGTGTGTTTCCTTCATTAATCAGACATTGGCCAGCTAGGACAAAATAAATCTCAAATAATCACATTGTATTTTTGACGAGTTAAGTAAGTGTTTTATGCCCGGAACAGGGAACTTGCCTTTCTGCAGCAGCAGGCTCTGGAGAAACACTTACAGGGTCTGGTGGCCTCTCCTCAGCACAATGCCTTCGGGCACATCTGCTCAGCCCCGACTCTTTCTAGGAAAGTGGAGTTTGGGCTGCAGTTGTGCAAAATTGTGGTAACATTACAGTCATATTGCACCTCAGCTTCCTGGTGACAAGCACTGGCTGCATGCTGCCTCACACTGAGCAGAGGAGCCAGGCTCACTCTCCAGGCCTCACGTCTTGTCCTGAACTTTCTAGGGTCTTGCTTTATTCCCCGGGGAAGATACTTTTCCAGGACTACGCGGAAATGTCCTGGACCATCCATCAGGTCTTAAGAAATCTGCTTAAGCAGATTCTAACACAGACCATCTCAATGACACTCCGCAGACCGGGGACTGAGAAGGGGTGAGCTCAGGGTGCTTCCCACTTGAAGGTAACCAGGCTCCACTTCAAGCCCCAGCCAGGTACCAGCTGGGTCCAAACGAGGGCCCATCTGGAGATGACACAGCACCAACTCTTGGGGGAGCCCCTGTGGCTGCACTGGGCAGCAGACGACGGATGAAGGGTGGTGGTGGTGCCTGAGGACACCCACGTGGTCCTTAGGGCCTGGTATAGCTGCCCCGTTCCATCCAGCAGCCCTGCCAGAAAGCTCAAGTAACATTATACTCTACTGCATGCGGGTGGCCACAGCCTGGGGTCTGGGTCTCCCCATCTGAGCAGTGTCCCATGACACCAGCTGCTGGGGATCAGCCAGGGCAAGGGTCACCATGCCTGTGCCTCAAGTCAGCAGAGTCAAGGGTCAGCCAGGGACATCCTGCCATTGGTGGCTCAGTCTCAACTCAAGCAGAGGGACCCAGGGTAATTAGATGCCTATAATAGTGAGCCTGCACAGCCAATGACAGGCCTTCTGCTTCCTTGCCCACCTGCCCACCTGCTGGCCCTCATCTGGAGCGGCAGGAGCGAGGCTGGGCTGGGCAGCCAGGATAGGGCTGTGCCACTACTTTGGAGGAGAGAGGTGAGTCAGCTTCACTGTGTCAGGGAAGGAAGGCTGGAGTACTTTTGTTTTTCTGGCATTTTGAGACAAGGTCTCAGTATGTAGTCCAGACTGGCCTTGAACTAGCTATGTAGCCCAGGCTGGCCTCAAACTCGTGATGATCCTCCTGCCTCAGCCTCCCAAGTGCAGGGATTACAGGCATGTACTACCACACCTGGCTCAAAGAATTTTAGACTTTGGAAGAAAAGTTCTGAAATTACAAGTGCTTTTTATTTTATTTTTATTTTTTGGTGCCGGGGATTGAACTCAGGGCCTTGTGCTTGCAAGGCAAGCACTCTAACCACTGAGCTAAATCCCCAGCCCCACAAGTGCTTTTTAAAACTAGAACTTACAGAAAAGTTACATGGATACACTCCGCCTGCACAAACTTCAGTCATTTTCTAATAGGGAACCCGCCCCCTCACCCGTCCTCCTGGGGAGTGGGATGGGGAGTGAATCGGCTTCCTGCCCCAAGGTCTCACAGACTTGTTTGCTGAAGCCCAGGGCCTCCTCATGCAGTCAAGCACTCCACCTCTAGCTACACCCCAGCCCAAGATAAGGCATAGGCTGGGTGAATCAGCAAAGTTCTTCTCTCAAAATAAACTGATACTCTATGCAGAATGTAAAAAAATAGATTTTATTTACATTCTAACACATTAGGGCTTGTTCTGCGTACCTGTTTTAAGGATGAAATCCCCTAACAGAAGACTCCTTTTTAGTCATTTTATACACTACCAGTTCTCACCCTGCACCGGGAGTTCTCAGATGAACATACACACCAAACATCTCTACGCAGCCTGCAGCATCTTTCAAACATAGTGTCAGTAATACACTTTAAAAATGTCTACATTTAAAAAGCAGTTCTGAAGTCACACTTTTGGTCAGGACAGATTTACCAGCTGCAGGAGGGGACAGTTAGCATCATGTGCTAATGCACATGTTATGTGTACACACAGGCGACCGGCCACACACTAAACACAAGACTCATTGACAGGCAGAGTCACAATCCGGGTTCAGGGCGAGAATGTCTGTCATGGGAATGGAGGCCAATGTGAATGTGGTACTGTCTGTGGGTGCAGCCTGGACTCATCTGCCTGCGTGAGTGAGGCGGCCGCTGGGTGCCACCGTGTGGCCTCTCCTGAGCCTTGCCACTGCTCCTACAGTAGATGTCCACAGAGACTCGTGCTTCCCAGGGTGCCTGTGGACACCCCATGGGGTCACGCCAAGGTGTGCTCAGAAGTGGAGACACCCTGAGACCATGACTGACTGCTGGGTGACCGCTGCACAGGGGACAGCACTGACTCGTGAGCTCCAACTCACATCTGAGTGGCTGTGCACAGCAATTTACTTAATCAGCAAGGCTCAAACAGGTCTGCAGATCTAAAGGGCCAGCAGGCAACAAGCACAGTGCATCCGCGACGTGCTGGGTCCCCCAGGCCACTTCTCCTTCCTCAGTGCTGGGGCTTGTTCTGTGTGTGCATTAGTGTGTGCTTCTCACGGATGTGCAGCGACCGCCTCCATACCTCCTAGGGCCTGGCAGCAAGCAGCACCAACTGTCCATTCCTGTTTGGTGACTTCAGAGTTGTCTAAGAAAAGATACTCCCAACGTGGACTAGATGAGTGGAGAGAGAAACAGACGCACACAGACGGTCTCCACCGCAACCTGAGGTCAGTGAGCACTCACAGAACATTCCTGCCCACGTCGTGTTGCACACAAGAGGATATTCAGGGGGCTGGTGGCAATCAACTTTTCAAAATCCAACTGTGTTCCAAGTATTAAAATAATCAATTAGATATCAAGCATCATAAATACCTGATGATTTTTAAATTGTAAGTCAATATAAAAAAAGATAAAATTAACCCAGGCATACTAACTATAGCTATGCAGAAAGCTGAGACAGGAAGATCTCAAGTTTGAGGCCAGCCTGGGACCCTGTCTTGAAATTTAGTGAGACCCTTAAAAAAAGGCTGAGGTACCTCAGGGGTCCCTAGGTTCAATCTCCAGTACTGCCAAAAATAAAAATAAAATTACCAATTAAACCTCGCTATGTGAGAACACTGCCTGGTGGAAGCACCCACCCTCAATTGATGTACTTAGCTGTCTGAACATGACTGAAACGCAATCTGACCTTGGATCAAAAAGTGATCTCAAACAATGATACTTAATGCCACGGACCACGATGGAACTCTGCTGTGCTCCTCGATTCCTGCTACATCCTCAGGGCAGCCTTGCCCTGCAGGGCCTTGGTGACAAGCTCAGCTCTCTCTCTCAGCACACCAGCCTCCTCGGGGCTCCGCTGGGCCTGCACGTGCCTCAGCAGGAAGTGGCTGATGAAAAGCTTCAGGCCCTCCCGCAGCATGGCCAGCTTTGGGTTGTCAGACACCCTGCAAGGGAATAATACAGATGACATCAGGGTCGAGCCGGGGCAGGCCAGGCTCCTGTGGTGCTGTGAGCAGTAAGGTGTAACCTAATTTATTTTTACTTATTTATTCTTCCAAGTGCTTGGGATCCAACCCAGCACCTGGACCAGGTCAGGACAAGTACTCTACCACTGAGCTGCATCCTCAGCCCCCAGTGTCCTTTCAACCCCCCCTTTTATTGTCCTGAGGCAGGGTCTTGCTGTGTTGCCCAAGCTGACCTCAAATTCCTGGGCTTGAACGATCATTCTGCCTCAGCCTCCTGAGTAGCTGGGACAACAGGCATGTGCCACTGCACCTGGTTTCTTTTTGTAGTAGAATTCTCAGTTAAGACCTTCTTAAGGGGTAGGGATGTGCCTCAGTGGTAGAAGCATCTGTCTAGCATGTGTGAGGCCCTGGGCTCAAGCCTCAGAACCACAAAACCTTAAAATTTCATTACAAATCATGTTAATTTGCTATCAGACAAGTTTCATGATTCTTAAATTTAATGCATATGGTATTAACTTAAAATTAAGACTGAAATGACTAAGCTATGGTACTACTTTTACACATAAAGTATGGTACTACTTTTACAAACCATCAGAAGTGAACAGTCTCTTCTCCCCTTTACCACACATGACGAGAACAAGCTGAGTACGTACCTCGAAAAAATCAAACTCAAGTCTTCAACTTCTGTTTCCATTAGCAGCATAGTTAACACTCTGCGTAAAAAGTGGACTCTGGGTTTGTCCAATTCACTGAATTCAATCACCTAGTCATCAGGAGACAGAAAATAAAGCCACGTTGATGCAGCCAATTCTTCCAATGATCTGTAAGTACAGGAAACTGGGATAAACCTTTAGACCCCTCCCCTTCCTCTATTTCCACTGTTAGAAATGAACAGCTGTGGGCAGGAAGCAGCGCCACAGGAACCCTCCTCCATGGTGGGCGCTGGTCCTGCGGTGAGCAGCTCAGCAGCGTGAGCCAAGCTCCCAGGACACACAGTTGACAACCAGGACCCGAAACACGCATCCTCGCCATCTCTTGAATCAACTACCTGCTGGGTACAGCTCCCTATATGGGGTCCAGACACAGGAGAGACTGAGTCATAATACACACTTCTGTCCTCGAAAGCTACCAAAAACCCAGAGCTAACTCAATGCTCAGCAGGATAGGTCACTGTCCTACACTTACCCAGTGAATCCACACAGAAGTGATAAAATCAGAGAAACTACAGGCTTCAGCATGGCTAATTTTAGCTAGGCATGGTGGCGCATGCCTGTAATCCCAGCACTCAGGAGGCTGAGGCAGCAGTATCGTCGTGAGTTTGAAGCCAGCCTGGGCTGCACAGTGAGTTCAAGGCTGGCCTGAACTACACAGCGAGACTATGTCTCAAAACAAAACAAAAAACCCAAAAAACAAAACAAAAAACCTCTCACAAACCATGGCCAACTGTAAATTGAATTTAAAAGCAGAACTGCAGAAGGCCTCTGAGAACGACAGTGTGTCAGTTACTACCCGAGGCCAGAGTATGTAAGCAATGTCAGGCACTGTTTGTGACACACAAGCACTGCAGTGTTCAAAAGTATGCCCAAGAGTGAGGAGACAGGAAGGATTAAATGCTGGTGTGTGTGTGTGCACGCATGTACATGTGCCTGCATAGCAGAGCTCAGGACATCTCCAGCCTTCTGTCCCTCATGAGTGAGCAGAAGGCAGGACTTAGTCCAATGACAAGAGAATAATGTGTTTTTCATGCTCAAAATTATTTGTTTTCAAGAAATGGGATGAATATTGAGCACCCCTATTTTCAGCACCTGGCCAGGACCCGGACTCCAACCCCAGCACACACTTGAAAGATGAGAGGCAGTCCTGAGAAGATGCTAGCTCTGGAGGTGAGGCACAGGGCATGCCTGTGGCCACCAAGCAGGTCACCCCACAGGTCAGAGCCACCCATCTCTGCTGCTTACCCCCAACCCTCACATTTCCTGGGATGACACTGTCCAGGCCGGACTGGCTGACTTTAGCCCACTTCCTGTCTCTCAATTCCCACCACCTATTCCAGGGGACATCTGGGTATCTGCAGTTCCAGGCCTGAAGTCTCAAAACTCAGTGAGAGGTGGGGACATCATTTTAAAATACCCTAACCTGGGGGTTGGGGATTTAGCTCAGTGGTTAGAGCACCTGCCTAGCAAGCACAAGGCCCTGAGTTCAAGCCCCAGGACCCCCCAAAAAATAAAATAAAATAAAATACCCTAACCTAATGACCTGACAATCCCACTTCTCTCTGTTGACCAGATTAAGACTTTATGATGAGGGACAGCACACTGGCCTCAACCCAAAGCATGTTCACTCAGCAAAAGCCCTGTCACGGGCTTTAATTCACTAGGCAAGTTCATTCTATGTGTTACTTTGGATAGTTTCTACAATGGCTGACACTGAAAACAGTTTTCCAAATCTTGGGAAATGCTGTTTCTTATGTTTTGGGAACCAGGGATTGAACTCAGGGCCTTGTGCTTGTGAGGCAAACACTCTAACCACTGATCTAAATCCCCAGCCTCTCATTTTTATTTTTAAAAGTACCAAATATAAACAATTATATTAACATTTCATTGCTTTAAATAATTCCATGTATCATACAAACCTTTAAAATGGAAAGCGGAAGTGACTTTGTCTTCAACAAGTGGGCCACCAGGTGAACCAAATTCAAGAAACTGGTGGCCGGCAAATTTTCTAAGTCCCGAAATTTGTCCCATATGCTGAACTGGAAAGTCATCTAGTAACAGTTAAAAACAAGAACCAAGTTAAAATGCAGTAATTATTAGAATAAACCACTAAGAATGTAGTCTACAGGTACTCTACTTCTTAATCACTTATTTCTAATATCCTAAAATCACAACTTTTAGGAAACAAACTCCCCTGTCCTTTCCTCTAGACAGGACTGGAAATAGCTTCACTGGTGTCATCCTCTTGCTGCCTTCCCCTTCTAATTAGCATTCAATATAAAGTGCCTAGAGAAAGGCTGTCCCTGCTCCAGCTGCAGGGGTCGGTGTGTAAACAGTACCAGAGGTATCCACCTTGTCTGGTCATGCCACTGCTCTCATCTGTGACAGGACAAGGTGATACAGTCATTGTCTCCAGCCCTGTGCAGGTGGGCCTGGCTGCCACCTGGGACCACATGAGCAGGGCACAGTTCTCAGCACCTGGACCCAGGTTACCTGAAATCTCCTCTCATAACCGCAGAACTTGCTGGCCAAGAAGGCGTAGAAAGGGTTGTAGGTTTTCTCCTGCAGGCAGCAGTCCACCAGCACGTGCACGATCTCTCGCTCCTGCTGGTCCTTCAGCCCGAGCCTACACACAGGAGCAGCCAGCCAAAGGGAAATCTTTCAGAAGGCTTAGAAGCAAGCTAGCTGCAGGAGGTGGTAGCAGCCATAGACAGGGCCACAGCCTTGACCCCAGCTGCCCTGGCATTGCTTTTTCCAATAATACGGCAAAAAGTTGGAGGGCACAACTTGACCCACAAGTTCTACGCCGACCACGAAAGCCTGTGATGGGCACCCTACTCACAATCAGCAGGACTCAACCGTGTGCACCCTAAATTTAGGTTCTGGCTGAGGCAGTGATGTTTTAATTTTTAAAATTTGAGGTAAAACTTACAGTGAAACACACCTTTTGTGGTATGCACAAGCCGCGGGGTGAGTTCAAGGCTATGACTGAAACAGACTGAAACAGAAATAAAGTTCTGCTGCACCGAACACGAACCCCTTTGCAGCCAGCACTCCCCCAGGTTATCACGGGTCTGTCTTCTGTCCCTCTTAGCTCTGCCGCTGCCAGAGTGTCACACGAACAGCCATAAAGTGAGCAGCCCTCAGCACACGGCAGAACACGTGTGATCACCATTACAAATAACTCTGCTCTGTGTGAGCATGCTGGAGATGGAAGCCAGGACCTCACACAGACAATAAGCAAGCTTATTACCACTGAACTATATCTCAGCCAGCTGAAGACTGTGATAAATAAAAATGAGGGGAAAGGCATCCTTAACTGACGTTAAGGTTTTGTTTTGGTTTTCAGACAGGGCCTCTCTATGTAGTCCATGCTAGCCCTGAACTCACTATGTAGCCCAGGCTGGCCTCAAACACAGTGACCCTCCTGCCTCAGCCTCCCGGGGATGCAGTGAAAGAAGGGCTGCCTGACATACAGGCTGGGTGAATCCACGCTCTCTGCAGACACACAGAGGACTTGAGTTCCCAGCCAGCAAAGTCCTCCAGCTTAGAAGGCCCCCAACCAGAATCCCAAAGCAAACCACATTTTCCCCATATTTCATTGAGTCTGAAGCACATAAAGGAAAATGAGTTGATATCACACCATTTGTTAAGTATTTTGTAGAAGTATGCATGTATTTTAAAAAATTTATCATAACTGATTATAGAAACTATACTGGGAAGTTTTAAATTAAGCATCAGAAGGAACGCCAGGCATGGGGATGCTTGCCTGTAACTCTAGTGCTGGGGGAGGCACAGGCAGGAGGATCACAAGTTCTAACTCAGCCTGGGGAACTTAGCAACTTTTGTGAGAACCTCTCTCAAAACAAAAAAATATGAAAGGGTTGGGAGATAGCTAAGTAGGAAGGTCCTGGGTTCAATTCCCAGTACCACCAAAAAAGAAGAAAAAAAATCAGAATGTGAATTTTAATATGAAGGTTTCTCCACTTCCAAGCAGCTTTAGATAACCACCAGCCACTGAGGTAGCACCTGGTGACCAAGCCCTCAAATCTTGGTACAGTGTGTGCAGTGCTGGGGACTGACCTCAGCTTAGCAGGGACACATGGCTCCCCCAGGGAAGGGGACAGAACACAAAAAGCCCTGTTAGTCATCCAAACACACAAACCAGATAATGTCCAATTAAGAGGTTGAGACATTCACACAAATGCTTACTTGAGCAGCTTTTCAAAGGCATCCAGAAAATCTTCGCTGGTCATCACTGTGCAGAATATGTTCCTCCTGACATCTGTGTTCATCCTCTGCTTCCGGGCAAGCTCCAGCATCTTTGCACTCACCTGGGAGGAAGGAGAGTGCAGGCCCTGGCACATATGGCCAGCCATTTCTGGAGGAGCACCCTGCTGGCGGTGGCTCTGCGTGCAGTTTCTATGCCTGGGCGACCAGCTCCACTCCAGGGCAAACACAGCCCGGGAAAAGCCCGGGGAGAGGAGAGCAACTCAGAGGTAGGGTTCAGATGCACAGTGGCTGCTGGACATGGGGAGCTGCAGTCACCACTGTGACCAGGGCCAAGCCAGGAAAGGCCACGAAGGGAAGAGGAGGACATCTAGGCCAACTGCAGCGTCAGCTAAGGGATTGGATACCACACCCCCTGGGCACCAACACATGTCTGTACCTCAGGAACGGGCACCCGGGAGATGAGTGCTTGACTTTCACACCATCTCCTCATTCTACTCCACTCCGAGACCTTTTGTATTGTTTTGAGACCTTGAAGAATTCTTTAAAGCGCCGGGTGAGGTGAGACACACCTGTAATCCCAGCACTTAGAAGACTGAGATAGGAAGATCACTGGGAATTTGAGGCCAGCCTGGGCTACCAAGTGAGTTCAAGGCCAGCTGGAACTACATAGTGAGACCTTGTCTCAAAAAAAAAAAAAAAAAAAAAAAAAAAATACAAAACAAAACAAAATGAAAAAAATAATTCTTTAAGGAAAAACAACAAAAACCAAATTAAACTGTGTGTGTGTGTGTGTGTGTGTGTGTGTGTATGTGTGTGTTTTGGGTATTGAACCCAGGGGCTTGTGCTTCCTAGGCAAGCGCTCCACCACTTGTGCTAAATCCCCAACCCCCTAAACAGTGTATTTTTGTTTTAAAATGAGGCCTCATGATGTCATGCATGGTGGTCTCGAACTCCTGGGCTCAAATGACGCTCCACCTTAGCCCCTGAGGAGCTTGGACTGCACACATGCACCCCTGCACCAGGCTTTAAATCGTGTCTTACTGAACACCAGCCATTTCTCCAAGGCCTTCAAGATGGAAAGGGGCAACATGGAGCTCCTCCAGGGAGAGCTGGGAACAGACAAGGCAGCCCTGAGAAAAGGCGTCTCCATACCGTCCCTGTGAGTGGCTTCTGTGGGACTGCACGATGACTGTTGTGGATCATTGGGGCCCCACTCCACGCAGACCCCACGATCCACCAGCGACCGGTCTGCTCTGCATTCAGGACACTATCCCAGGAGACGCGGAGGTGAGTTTCGGAGCTGGAGCCGGCACTGCGCACCTGGCAAGGAAAAAACCCAGGTGAGACCTTCCTCTGGCCACGCACTGTGTGCCCACCACATCCCCTGGTGTTGATGATGGGGACTTCTCTGGTGTGTGACCATGGCAAGGGGTCCCTAGGACCACTGGCCTGCCTGGAACAACGCAAGAGCAAGCAAGAAGTGCTTGGCACTTTGTCCTCAGGGCCTGAGTCTCTCACTCATGTCTGTGCAAAGTTTCCATGAAGGGACCTGACAGCCAACTCGGTCTTGGTGACCTCACAGGCCCAGATGGACCCTGGCTGCTCTCTACTGCACCACCAGTGTCTGGCAACCCACACCAAACTGCTGAGCAGGCGAGCAGCCAGACCTTGCAGGCCTCACTAAGGAAAACCCACAGCTCCCACAGGGGCGTGGCCTGCCCTGCAGACCCCGCTGCTCCCTCCTTCTCTCAGTGGGCCCACGTGGCAGAGGCTCGAGACAGACCAGTCACTGACCAGTGCCCTCTGCAGCTTCCTCAGCTTCTCCATAGGCTCAGGGTCATAGCCCGGGATCTTGCGCATGTCATTGTTCTTTAATGCCAACATTGTCTCCAACATAAACCGAACCTTTAAGAAAAACAAGAAAAAACAAAAGCCTGTCACTGCAAATCATCTGCACAGCTGATCACTCAACTTGTAGACATCCAGGGGCTTTAATTTTACTATTTTGAAAGCAGAGTCTGATTTCCTTCCGGCTCTGCACTGTCCCCACATGTCCTCCTATCCACCTGAAGGGGAGGCCCAACCTCTCCTTTCTTTCAGCCTGCTTCCCACTAAGCTGGTTCACTTCCAAATCCTGGGGCCACAGCCACTGTCACTGTCCATACACATACATACTCCCGTGTCCTCAGACTCCTGTGACTCCTCTCTCCTCTGACCTTCTCCGTCCCCGTTTCCCACTGCAGCAAAGGCCAGAAAAAGGGAGCATCCACAGGCTGAACACTGGGAGATGCCTCCAGATAAACCCCTGCCCCAGCCCGAGTTCGTCCACCAAATCCCCCCCACCCATCCTTGTCTCGTGCCTCAACAAGTTACATTCCTCTTCTCTTAGGGGCCTCTTGGGTGCAACCGTAACTCTTATCCTCAGAACAGCAAACAAAGTCAAAGCTGAGGAGCCCTGTCTTATAGATGGGGAAATGGAGGTTGGCAAGATGCAGGCTCTGCTGCTGTCTGTGGGCAAAGCCACACATCCAGGCAAAGCCACAGGCTAACACCCAGGCCCTGGGGCCTCCACAACGGCATTATCTGAATGAGTGAATGTTAAGTAAATCTATTTTAAATTCAAAAAATATTGTCAGGCATGGTGGCACAAGCCTGTAATCCCAGCACTTGGGAAGCTGAGGCAGGAGGACTGCCACAAGTTTGAGACTAGCCTGGACTACACATTGAGACCTTAAAAAAACTAAAAATAAATAAATTCACAAAATATTGATCTGGGTTCTTAGTAAATAACAAGGTGAGCTCATAGATTAAAGATGAACCACACCCAGGTGTGGTGGCACACACTTGTAATTCCAGCTATTTTGGAGGCAGAGGCAGGAGGATCAAGCCCAGCCTAGGTGACAGAATGAGACTATCTCAAAATGAAATAGAAAAAGGGTGGGGATGTAGCTGAGCACTGCCTAGGTTCGATCACTATACCACTACCACAAAACAAAACAAAACAAACCAAAAAACCCCCACAGAACTAGTTAAGACTAGGTAAGGCCAAGGAGACCTGAAATCAGTAGGAAATGAAGAGTAATATTTACCCTAAACACTTATTTTTAAGCTGTGGTTGAGTCTGTGCCAAGTGACCCTCATACCCTGGTCTGGTCCCGAAACTGGTCGCCCACAGCACTGGCCTTGGCCTGGGCCTCGGTGATCAGCTCCTTGAGGGATAAGGCGTCATCTTTTCTCAACGAGAAGCCCACATTCCTCAGCATCAACAGAATCAGCTCAATGTCTTTTTCTGTGAAAGTTCCTACAAGTTTCTTCAAAACGTCAAAGACAAGAAGTGACTGTATCACGTGGAAGTTGTACAAGTGGGCGATGATGGTGAACAGGTTGTCGCACTCCTTCCCCTTGCCTCCATTTTGATAGACATCATCAAACTTCCTCACCACAGCCTCCAAGAAGCACGCGCCCACCTGACAGGGCAACAGAGGTGTCATCATGTGGTCACTGGGACCTTCTACCTCAAACAGAAGGCATGTTTCTACAGTAACACATAACATGCGTACAAGGTGGGATGCACATGACTGGGCAGGACACACGCTACAGAGGCACAAGCTCTAGAAACTCCAGCATACTTTACAGTGATTACAGATGACAACAGCACACTACACGTTAAGTGACAACATGGGCATCCTCCTGGATGCTCAGACTTCTCCCGTAAGGACATACTCTGGGTTTTGAGATCAAGAACAAAGTGGTATTTTTTTGGCCAGCAGCCATTGTGGTTTCTTGGAAAAGCAAATTTAAAAATGTTGTCAAAAACATCCATCTCTCTAAAAATACTTTCTACCCAATAGCACTTGTTTCTCAGAAGCCTTTTCTCAGAGTCTTTCTCCAAGTTAGTTTCTTAGAAGGAAGTGATACAAGTGATACCCAAAGTGCAAAAATGACAACACATCCCAGACTCTAAACAGGCAGACACTTCACCCGAGGTCACATGCGTGACACAGGAGCCCTTAGCTCCACACAAGGGCCTGCACCCTGCCGCACATGTGTGCTCCTCAGGGGACTGACAGCTAAGCTAGCTCACGCCTGACAGCACCAGGCGAGGACCCAGTAGGGTCCTGGGGAAGCCGGGCAAGGGCGCTGTGGTCCTGTCTTCATGCTGCTCCAGCACATTCTGCTCCGCTTCCCCAAGTGTGTACCGGGGCAGGATCTGAACCTGGGTGCTCCTGGGCAGGTTCATGACCCTCCATCTTTTCACTCTGCAAAATGGAGTCAATGAAACCCAGGAGCAGAAAAGGCAATTATCAGTTTTGGTGGTATAACTTTCATGTCATCATTTTCTCTCTAAACTTGGCTCAAGTTGGGACTAGAGGAAGGAGACAGCAGCAGGGACACAGGTGACATGGAGTGACATCAACAGTCCAGCTGGGAGACAACAGCCTGAGTAAGCAGTCACGGTGGACTGGGCACAAAGAGCGGGGAGCACCAGTGGGACCCACAGACAGACTGGTAGGGAGCAGCACGTCGCTCAGTATGAAAAATAAATGCCGCTGTCGAGTATTTGGGCTGGGCAATCAGGAAATACTCAAGGAGAAGGAGGTTAGAGCGGCTGGATAGAACCTGCTTAAATCTTATTGGCTTTGACTGCGGAACATAAGGTAGGATGGATGCAGACCTACGAGCACTGCTGGACATCTTTTTTTCTTTCTTTCTGGTGTTTCTTGAGACAGGGCCTCACTATGTAGTTCAGGCTGGCTTCAAACTTGCAGCAATCCTCCTGCCTCTGCCTCCTAAGTGCTGGGATTACAGGCATGCGCCTCCACACCCGGCTAGTGCTGGACGTTTCAGGGAGGATCCTAGTATGACTATCATCTTACATCAAGAAAATTTCAGCCACAAGACACACATATACATACACAAATTTTGGGGGGTGCTGATGGTTGAACCCAGGACCCCATGCATGCCAACCAAGTGCTCTACCACTGAGCTATGCCCCTGGCTCACAGGCATTTTCCTTTTTCTTTCTGGGGGGGTGGGGTAGGTAGGTGGTTGACAATGCTGGGGATCGAACTCAGGGCCTTGCACTGAGCTAAATCCCCAACCCCATGGCATTTTCAACATACAGATTTAATTATGGCAAAATCTGCATGTTTCGAAATTACACATCACAATATATTACTTAAAAATATGAACATTCACATTGCTTTTTAAAACTAAGCATGTACATTAATTTTCTGATGTGTGAACTCCAATATACATTTACACAGATACATTTAATGACTTATAGAAGCAACCCAGCAGCTGTGACAGCACGTTTTTCCTCCGTGAAGTCCTGTGAGGTTATTTTTTTCAGTATGGCATTGAAAGAAGTTTGATGGAACCAGCAACCTGACAGCTTGTCGCATCTGCCAGTGGATGTCATTAGCTAAGTGCAGTAATGACTTCCCCTCAGAACAAGACATCTCACTGTCTTCATGCCATTAGCAAGGGTCTAAATGAGAAGTAGGACCAATAATCTCATGTTTTCAAATCAAGTAAATTCCTGATGTGCTGCGGACAGTCAGGGTCTATGACTTTTCTATAATTCATTAAAATACTGTCTATACTAAAATCATGTTAATTATTAAGTCACTGAAGTGTGATCTAAGAGGACAGCGATGTACTATGCTGGCCACACGCAGCACCGAATTACAGCAATCACAGGCAACAGGAAAGCTGTCCAGGCTTCCATTATGCTCTGTAATGGCCAGAAAATGGACTTGCGTTCAGGTGGAAAACCAGTATGAATCTATGAATAAAAAGTCACTCCAAGAGTGTGTCCCACAGTAGCTGGTACAGATTTTCCACCAGAGTCCACAAGGTAGCTGAGGACCCCTGTGCCCAGGAGCCATGGGTCTGGACCACCCACCCTCCTGCCCTCAGTTTCCTGTGTCCACAGGTCTTACAGCCTCCACCTTTCCAAACATTACCATAAGGAGACCACTGTACGCAAAGCAGGGTTCAGAAGGCTAGAAGAGTGACTCGACCTGCAGTGGTGGGAACAGCCAGCCAGGGAAGGGGAGGGAGAGCAGAATTTGAGCAGGAGCACCTCCTTCCTTCCCTAAGAGAAACAGGTGAATGTCTAAGTGACGATGAGGGCATACTGTGGGCTGGTCCCTTTCCTACACCTGTCACAGGTGTTAAGTGATACCCCGAACCCCACGATGTGCTGGCATGCAGAGAGAAGCGCAGTTGTACCTCGATTCCGACTGTGTGGTGGAGAATGCTGATAAGGAGGACATGCTCCATCATCAGCCGGCTGGGCATGGCCGAGGGGGTGACACAGGCGTCCACGAGGGTAGCAGTCAGTGTGTCACTCATGTCCTTCCTGCTGTGAGCCATGTACAGCTCCTCCAGCTGTCCACTTATGGATGCCATGTTGGGCTCACTCAGTCTGTAGAGAGGTGTAAACACGGAGAACAAAAGTGCTTCATGCTAGGGACCATTTTCCAGTTGAACTAAAAACTAAGAAATTATCAATACTATCTACATAGCCTACTTTACATACTTCTGACCTGAAAAACTCTTACCTTGCCACAATAACCCAGTATACACTGTCCAATGCCACTTAACACTCTTCAATCCCAAAATAATGTAACCGTGTCTTCGGCTGACACAAAGCCAGTGAAGCACACCCTGGATTCTCAGTGAGGCTCCAAGAACTTACATGAGGACAGTTTCCAGGTACCCTGATCTGCTATCCCCAGAGGTAAGGACTATCCTTCGGTAATGTTGCTAGGAAAAACGCTAGCTTCCACACTTTTTTTTTTTGCAACAGAGTCTCCTTGTGTAGTTCAGGCAGGCCTCAAAGTCACAGTGCTCCTCCTGCCTCAGCTTCCCAAGTGCTGGGATTATAGACATGTGCCACCATGCCTGGCCCCCATTTCTTAAGTGGCACAAACATCCTGGCTTCCTACACAGAGCAGAAGCTGCCCTGACTGCAGGATGGGATGAAAACTCTATCCGAGAAAGATGACTCACTGTGTACCTGTGCTTATACTGAACTCACTGTCTAAACGGCCCACTGCTATGAGGTAAAACTGAAGCACACTCAAACCAAGATACATGTACAGGTACAAAATAACCATGATGAATGTGATCATTATGTATACAATGTACCAATACATGTTTTTGGCAAAACAAACAAACAAACAAAACTGAAGCACACTCCACAAAAAGCATGTTTGAGTTTTAATTAAAAGGAAGTAAAAAGCAATACAAGGGGAAAGTGACGTGGGTGACACATAAAGGGGTAGCAAGAGAGCCTGGTAGGGATGGAACAGTTCTGTATCTTGGCTATGGTGGCCATTACACAAATCTTCATGTGGTAAAGCTGCATAGAATTGCATACACACATGAAAGAACAGTTAGACCAGAAGCACAACAAGTTCTGGGGGCTGTGTGTCATCTCCCCATTGTTTTTAATTGTATTCTAGCCACAGAAGACTACCATTTGGGAGAACCAGGTAACGACATACAGGTCCTCCCTGTAAACCTGAAATCATTTATGAATAATAAATTAAAACAACAAAAAAGCAATACATACTTGAAACTTGGGAAAACCAGGTAAGGAGTTGGAAGTCAGGGTAGTGGTCACCTTTAGAGAGCTTGAGGAAGGGGAACAGGGGGGATTCTGAGGAAGGGTAATAGAAGAACTGCAAAAGGGTGTTAGGGGATGAGGTTATCTAAGCAGCTGCCAATCAAATTTCTGGACAATTAAGAAGCACAGACATGAATAGTGATCAGGGGAATAGAAGACCACATTCCCCATCAGTGAGTCTGGACTCTGGCCAGGCCTTCTCCCACTGTTCCTGGGGTGACACAAAAGCCCTGCCCCACTCCTTCAGGCTCCTCACAGTCAAGGGTGTGAGCCCAGGGGCTGCCTTCAGACACTGAGGGGACTCTCAGTACCGAACAGCTGGGCGATAGCGCCTTCTCAAGGTATAGGTCTGGATGCATCAGGACAGGATCACAAAGGATCCCAAAATAGCTAGGACTGTAATTCTGGGACAGGTTCTGTATTTTCAGAAGCAGACAACCTCTTGAAGTGACAGAACTATGGAAGGTTACCTGTTAATGAGGCCTTTGACCTGTTTCTTCAGCCTTTCCAGTTCTGCCTTCTTGTGGACATCCACTGTCTCCTGCGCCCGCCTCACCTGAGGTGGGATGTACTTTTCACTACTTTCACAAAGACTCTCCTGGAAAAGAGAGAAATAACTTGCAAATCATTGACACTGCCCAAATCCCATTTTTTTCCTTGCTTTGTGCACACTTAAATTGTAAAATCCCAAGAACTTGAAACTGCTCTTCTGACCACTGCTGTTTAACGACATGAAAGGCCTCCTGATAGCTCAGGAGGCTCCAGAAGTCCGTTTCTGCCCCACCTCCAACGCTGTACTGTGCTCTGCTTCCCTGTATTCTTTTTTTGTGTGGTGCTGGGGATCGAACTCGAGGCCTTGTGCTTGCTAGGCAAGCGCTCTACCACTGACCTAAATCCCTAGCCCCTGCTCCCTTGTATTCTGAAGGACCTCCCAGAGGACCTGGGATTGTCTGCACTATACCTGATGAGTTGTGTCCTCATCCTCCGAAAAACACTCATGTTTCAAATCTTCATCTTCTGCAAAACGGACTCTCTTCCTCTCCCTTGTCTCCTGCGTCCCACCTCCCACTTCTTCCCCCCTTTCTGGGTCCACATCCTCATCCGCGTCCTCTTCCACATTCTCGTTCTCATCCTCCGCGGGCTGCGCTTCCCCCTCTGCGTCCCCCTCGCTCTCACGCTCGGAGTCGCCGTCGAGTTCACTCTCGCTCTCGGGGGGCGTTTCGTCCTCGCCACCCTTCTCCCCGTCCTCCTCCCCGCTGCTCTCGTACAGGCCGCTGCCGCCTGCCCCCGGCTCCAGGGCCCCCAAGATGTAGTCGAGCCCGTCGCGAGCGAAGCTCAGCGGCACGGAGGTGCCGTCGCCCTTCTTCCTGCGCTTGTTGAGGCCGAGGCAGCGCTCCAGCTTCCGGATCTCGCGGTCCTCCTCCTCGTTGGCTGCTAGCAGGGCCCGCTTCCGGGCGGCGGCGGCGGCGGCGGCCGTGGGTCCGGTCTTCCCCGGGCGAGCCTCGGCCTTAAGAGAACTCTTAGTCCGGGTAGCCTTGCCCTTGCTGTGGGCCAAGGGCGCCGGGGCCGAGGGAGCCTTGACCTCGGTTTCCCTGGGGGTCGGGGCGGCCTCGGCCTTCTGGGTCCTGCCGGCCGGCCGGGCGCCGCCCTTCTCCCCGGCCGGCCCCGGCCCTCCCGCCCGCTGCAGGCGGCGCGCCTTCCGCAACTGCCGCTTCTCCCTCCGCAGCTCCCTGCGGCTCTTCCGCCCGCGCGGCCTGGAGCGCCCCGCGGCGCCGCGCCCCTCGCAGCCCCCCGGGGCCTCGCCCTCGGAGGTGGTCCGCACGAATCCCTCCACGGCCATTTTAAACCGCTTCAGGGCTCCCTCGCCGCCGGGGCCGCCGCCGCGTTTCTTACGGGCCCCACGCCTACGGCCAGCCGGTGGCAGCTTCGCGGACGCCGCCATCTTTGGGGGAAGCGCGGGCGCGAGACTTCCGGATGGGGCGGGACTTCCAGGCGAGCACGGCGGCTGGGCAGAGCGGAGCGAGCGGCGCCCCCTGCTTGCCGGAGGGCGGCAGTAGCGGACACAGGTACAGGTTCCTTGAGAAACCTGGAGAACCAATCCCGGAAGGTACGTAGTCGCAGACACCTCCAGGGATGTGTGCACCGGCTTGCACGCCTGTGTGCCCGCGGGGAAGCACCTGCTGCTGTTTGCTTCTTTTGGAGGAGACAGGGTTTCACTGCGTAGTTCAGGCTAGCCCTGAACTCATTGTATAGCCCAGGCAGGCCTCGAACTCGCGGCAATCCTGGTTACAGGCGTGCACCACCATACCTGGCTTTCCCTGGGTGTTTTAAGGAAGCCTCCTCACCTTGTTTGTTAGAGACTGCAACCCCGCGGTCTACCTGGACCCCACGCGTGGGACCGATCTGCATGCAGTGTAGTTTCAATGAGGGCAGGCTGAGTCAAGGGACCTCAGTGCAGTCACGGGAGTGGAGGTGGAGTGCAGTGTCCGCGATCCCAAGAAGCCAGGTGAGAGGCAGGGCGCACACTCCCTCTGGGTATCCCACAAGCAACCAACCTGCTACACAATTTTGGATTTCTGGCCTCCAGATGGAGACAGTAAAATTTCTTCCTCCTTTTGTCTGTCTGTCTGTTTGTTTATCGAAACTGGTTTTGTTATGGATTCCAGGCTGGCCTTGAACTCATGGCAGTCCTACCTCAGCCTCCCGAGTGCTGGGATTACAGACATGTGCCACCATGCCCGGCTTTCTTTTCTTTTCTTTGCTTTTCTGGCTCGTCTGCCCCCCAAGGGATGGCACCCTCTTTACGCAAGCCTGAAGACAGTACATTTTTGCTGCTTTAAGCCACTCCCTTTATGGTCCTTTGTTACTGGGCAGTTTGTACTAGGACACAAATGCAGCCAACATCTAGTCTATTTCTGGATTTCCCTCTAACAAACTGCTTCAAGGAGCATCCTTGCCTGGTTTCCCCCAGCGCTGCTCTACAACTTCTTATTATCCCTCCACGAACCTGCAACTCTCCAGACTCCAGTCTTTTTTTTTGGGTGAGGGGTGCTGGGGATCAAACTCAGGGCCTTATGCTTGCTAGGCAAGCACTCTACCCCTTGAGCTAAATCCTCAACCCCCAGACTCCAGTCTTGATATTTTAAAAATGTTTTGATGTTCGCTAACTTGTTGGCTTTGACAGTTATCTCATTATTTTAATTCCTCTTGAAAGCATTGTTTCAGACATCCATCAACAATTTGTACTTCTTGTCTCTGTCCATGGCCCATGTTTCTTGTAGTATTTTAAATTAATTTTTCATAGGAGATGCACTGTGTGCGCTGAATACAAAGTGCAAAGGGAGCAAAAGATGTAACAGAATAGGCAGTCTGTCCCATCCTGGCTGCCATGTGCCCAGTTCCCCTCTGGGAAGCAGCAACATTACATCCTCAGCAATCTCCAACCCAACTCCATGGTGTTGTTCTCTGTTTCATCATAAACATTGTTCCGCATCTTGGGGCTTTTGTTTTTGTTCTTGTTTTCTGTTTCATCAGCGAGATACCTTGGGGACTGCCCCAGCACAGAGGGGCTGACAGCATACCTTCCTTCCCCTGTCATCTCCTGGGTTTGTGCAGCAGCCACAGTGATATAGTGTCTCCTGCTCAGGTCAGGAAGATTCTCCTGGCCCTGCCTATTCTCACCGCCTTGCCTTTCTGATCCTGTCCACCCTCTTGTCCTCCTTAGTCCCTGGGTTTCTGACCCCCGGCTTTGTTAAATATGCTGTACTGCCACCCATGTAGGAGGGCACCAACCCCTGGACCTCTTGACCCTGTTTCTGTGACCTGTACCACCTCATTTGCCCTGCTGTGTACACTGTCTCCTCATCGCTGCCAGACAAGCTGCACTGGAGCATAGGCTTCTCCTCCAGTGGATTTAATATAGACAGTGCACCCAGGCATGGTGGCGCACACCTATAACCCCAGCACTTGGGAGGCTGAAGCAGGAGGATTGCCACGAACTCGAGGCCAGCCTGGGCTACATAATGAGTTCAAGGCCAGGCTGGACTACATGGCGAGACCCTGTCTCAAAACAAACAAACATCAACAACGAAACAATACAGATAGTGCAATTAGGGAGTATGGAACCCTCCCCTTCAGTCACCTGAGCCTGGGCATCGACCCAGGACCAACCTCTGTGACCTTTGTCCTAAGGCCCACTAGCTAGAGGCAGAGAGAAGAATAAAAAAGACCCCTGGAAATATCGAATTCCAGACCAGGATGCACGCGTGCCAGACCTGTTGGTGTGACCTACAATAACTTTCCTTCCCCTAAAGCTCATTGAAGGTTCACGTGTATGGACCGCATCTCATGCATCCAGTTCTAACAGGGTGGATTATGGGAAAGGACACGTGTAGTAGACACAGCTGACCTGACTCCTCAGCCTGTCAGTCACACTGTCAGTCATGCTCTGAAAGACCCAATGGGAGTTGCGCCGGACCCAGCACAACACTTTAAATTCTTAAATGAAAGGCATTTCAGCGCTTCCTGCATACTGTCTGAGCATACTGGTAACCTGATTTAACTGAGTTAACACACGTGGAGTACACGGACCTGGCCGGATCCATGTGGAATCAGTATTCAATAAGTGATGTCCTTGCTGCTGTTGTTATTATTGGTACCAGTTACAGCACTGGTCCCATTTGGGCTGGTGTGAGAATGAGAGGATGGAAGAGGAAGATGGGAAGAGGAAGTGTCCTTGTCTCTGCTGGACGAAGTGAAGCGCTGTGGGTTCTGGAGGACAGAAGAGCCCGGGGGGAGGACGGCAGATCTACTGGTACATACTTTGGAGGCTGAGTCTGAACTGTCTTTGTGACTGACTTGGGAGAAGGCCTGTGCATCCCTGAACCTCTCATCCTCTAGGGCTAGGAGGGGCATCAGTCCCTACAGGAGCTGCCAGGGGCTGGCCCATACTTGCCCCCTTGTGCCCTGGGCTGCAAGCTGTCTGTGGGGAGCAACCTGGGGTGAGCATGAAGGCTGGAGGGAGAGTGCAGGTGGAAGCCAGGTGCTCTCTCCCCACCTGCACCCAAGCCAAGGCCTCAGGCTGGGGTGGGCCTCGCTGTTGTGAGAAGAAAATACCCGACACCCACAGCTTAAAGGAGTTGGGGTTTCTTTGGCTTGTGGTTTGAGTGGGTTCTGTCCTTGCCCAGCTGCTCCAAGGTAGAAACACCATGGCAGGAGGGTGCAGTGGCCAGGCAGCAGAGCCCGGGGGAGGAGCCCCGCCACAGATGCACCCCCAAGGGCAGCCCTCAGGGACTCCTCCACCTGAGCCTCCCGCAACAGCATATTCAGCTGTGAGCATCAGTGCCCCATGATCCAGTCACCCCCTTCCAGTGGTCTCTTAACCCACAGGAGGTGACAATGAAGAAGAACTGGCATGCTCTGGTCCCTCTGTCCCACACCCCTGGAGCCCATGACTCTTCTCACCCAATAACTTCTCTGCACAAACCAGGGAGAAGGGGCCAGCCATTCTGTCACTGCCCCATTCAATAGGAACCAATGAATGAAGCACACCCACCATGCACAGTGCTTGGCCCACAGTCCCTGCTTGGTGACATCTGTGACACCCCCCTCCCTGCCTTAATCTGCGGACCTTCATGCCTTCCCACCCGCTCATGTTCTCTGAGGCCTGGCTGGCCAGCAGCAGCTGGGTCTCTGTGGACATGTGGCTCCTGGTGTGGAGGCGCCTTTGCTGTGAAGCCAGAATTTCTCAGACTTGTCAGGGAGCAATCGTGAGAGGGAAGCCTCTCACTTCCTCTGCCTTGGAGACCTCCCCATTCCCCACCCTGAAGAGTCTGCACTCCAGGACTCAGGGAAAAGAGGTATTATCTCCAGCGTCCTGCCTGAAGGGCTTTGGGTAGCAGGCAGGAGACTTTGCGCCCTGGTTGGCAGGATGAGGAGTGGCAACCTAGAACAGCCCTGTGGCAAGCTGGGATGAGGGGTGCATACAAGACACGAGTGAGCAAGGTGGGCAGGGGCCAGTGTGGACAGCCAGGCGTGGTGCTCCCTGCGCCCTGCAAGCTGGGAGTTGAGGTGGAGGAGCGGGTGCGGCTTGGGCAGTGACATGAAGGGATTCTCAAGGCTCTGAGCAGTCAGAGGCAGGCGCATCAGACTGTGGGAGCTGCTGGCCGGACCCTGCCTGAGACAGCTCTTCAGAAATAATAGCACCCATGACCTGGCTAGAATCCTTGGATATGTAATTTAAAGTGTGACTTTTAACTCAGGCTCGCAAACTTTTTTGTTTGTTGGTTTCAATATATCAGTTTATTCACTGATTGCTTTAAAGAGTTAGTTTTCTTTTTTCTGATGGCAAAATGACTCATGCTCACCACACAAATTGAAATGCTGCAGTTTATGTCGAACACAAGGAGGGGAAGTCTACCACAAACGCTTCCTCCAGAAATACATCCTCTGGACCCCGAGTGCATACATTACCTTGCATTATGATTTTTTTTTTCCCCACAATAGGACACGTATGTTGTTCTGCATTTCCCGTTCACTCTTAGTGCTACAGCAGGAGTTTCTCTTCATGTTGCTCATCTGGGTCCCAGCTGCTTGCACCAAGGTCCCCAGGCTGCTACAGAGCTTCATCTGGAAGTGGTGAGCAATGCTACCCTCGGGGCCCTGCCCAGACTTGTTTGTTTCTTAACCACCTCCCCAATGCATGAGTGCGTGTGAGATTCTGGACCCTTCGTTCTTTTCAATGGCATAATTTATGCAACCGATCTGCTTATGGTGAGTATTTGTTTCCTTTTAAAAACATGTTTTTTGCATTATTAAGAGTGCTAAGCCAGGAGTGGTGGCACTCGCCTGTAATCCTCAGCCTCTCTGGGAGGCTGAGGTGGAAGGATCACAAGTTTGAGCCCAGCCTGGACAACTTAGTGATTTAGTGGGATCCTGCCTCAAAATAAAAAATAAAAAAGGGGCTAGAGATGTAACTCAGTGTGGAGACCCTCGATTCAACCCCCAGCATCCAAGAAAAAAATGAAAAAGCTACCGGAAATAACTCTGTGTGTGTGTGTGTGTGTTTGCAAAGTTGTGCAAGGATTTCATGTTGCTTAGGAAAAAATGTATGAATATTGTTTTAAAACTTGACAGGTAAAGCCACGTTTCCAACCCAATAACTGTGCTGGTTTGCACAGAGAGAGGGAATACCTTCCCGCTTCCTTACCCCAGAGCTCTCTAGCCTTTCCATCTCTGCCCACCTGAATGAGACAAACCACCCCTCTTCCAATACCTTATCCCCAGCGTGCTGGAGCGGATGGTCTGTCCCTCATCCTCTCCAGTCATGCACCTTCACCCAAACTACCTCCAGGATTTCTCAGTTGCTGCCTACAATCCACTTGCTGCCACACTCTGCCCCAATCTCTCTCCTTGTCACTCCCGGCTTCAGATCTTTAGTGGGTACCTGTGTGTCACCTGCAGAACCAAGCACAAAGTGCTGGCTGGGACACAGGGCCCGTCACACTCAACCCTAAGCCTTTGAGTGGCAGGACTGATGATCTGTGGCCTCCTGACCTCTCTGGCCTCTGGCCACCTCTCCCCCTTTGCAGTAGTGAGGTGGTGTCTGGCATCCCTTGGGCAGTGGGACTTCCTCCTGGGTGCCCACTCAAGGGGCTCCCCTGGGCTCTGGCCCAGCTGGGGTCTTTGCTCTTCTCCTTCTTACACTGGTCTTGGAGGAGAGCACAGCTACCTTGGACATTTCTATGCCAGCCTTCTTCACCCCTGGCAAACAGTGGACACTCAGACATTTGCTGGGGGAAGGAAGAAGGGAAAGAGGGAAGGAAGGAAGTGAAGAAGGAAGGAAATGGGGAGGGAGGGAAGAAATAAGGAAGGAAATAAACAGAGAAGATAGGAAATGAAGAAGGACTAGGAAGGGCTGGAGGAAATAAGGAAGAAAATAAGTTGGAAGGAAGGAAGGAAGGGAGGAAGAAAGGGGAGGAATAACCTTCCCAGAGCAGCCAGGCAGCCCCTCCTGGGTGGAGCAGGGCCCTCAGAGGCCTCTTCCCACCTTTTCCTCTTAGAACATTCACTACATGAGGAATGTCTCAGCCAACAGCTGGGGTCATGTTTTCCCTCCACGAAGCCCGGGCAGCACCAGACTGCAGCGGTGATCACATCAGACTGGAGAAGGACACTTCCAGGGAAGAGGCCTCTGGTGAAACTTGGGCTACAGCTGACCAGCTGATGGGGGCTGAGGCCATGGTTTATTAGGAGAGGGCTGTGGTGGCTCATCGCTGACACCTCCGTCCTGTCTGTCGGATGAGTAAGGAGTTGGCCCTGGACTGGTGGCCTGTGCTGACAGCTCTTGTGCAGTAAAGAAAGGAAAGAAAGCCCCAGTCATGTGTTGTGATTTTCAGTATTTTTAGTTTACAAGCTGACTATTTATCGCGTTGGGACACTGATCTATAAATAAATTTGAAAGCAGTAATACATCTGGGCCTTTGAGGCTTGAGTTGAGGCGATGATCTGTAAATATATTTGCCTATGTCATTGATCCCTTTATTATTAACGCCGTGGCTTTCACTATGGTCATCAATCTCACCCCTGATTACCAAGTCCTCCCAAAACCTTTGTTCCCTGGTAGGCCGGCCAGTTCCCTGCATGAAGTCTTATCTACTTCTGGCTTTTCACGAAATCCTCCATTCTTCCTCTGCACTTTCCCCCATTTCCCGGGCGATTTTCTATTCTTTGGAGGCGCTATCCCTATTTGCTGCAAATATTACCTAGATGCCCATGAATTATAGGCAACAAAAATTTGGACACAGGTACGCATTACCCTCTTGATAAAAGTTACACCTATTTGGTTAGTCACAGAAGATTTCTCACTACTTGTTACTGCTTTTTTTAGCTCAAAATTTTATTTTCTTGAAGCAGCTATAAGTACTTTAAGCAGCTATTAAAAACAGATTAACAAGCAGATGAGCAGACAAGAAAACAAAACAATTACATTAAATCAGAGTGGACTCTTCGATGCATTGGCCATGCTGAATTATGACAATCATTTTTATTAGTTTTAAGTTTAAACTATAAATAGTCAGAAGTTTCCCTAGGGATTAGCAGTTGGCACTCCTTTTTCTTGTATGTCATAACAGCATTTTCTTTACTACTTTAAACTACTCTGAGGACCTTTTTTCCTGTTAGTTAACACAAGAGACTTATAAACAATAACAGTCAGAGGGGGGAAAGAGAGAAGGGCAACCGACTACCAGCTGGGGCCTTTGTTCATTGCGGCCCCTCCAGAGGTGCGTGACCCGTGCCACCACAGAACCTAGATTCCAGTTTCTTTGTTTTTGTGCGAGGATTTATCACCAAGCATTTTATATTCGTGCTGGACAATCTTATGTGGAGGCTGTTTCCCATGAACGTGCAAGACAGTTGCTCCTAGTGGCGTGTGTTTACTGTCTGCTGCTATCACAAGTGCTTAGAAAACTCCTTGTCTTTCTGAGGCCTAAACCGAGCTAATAGCCTTTGGATGCAGCTCCTTTAAATTGCATAAGATTCTGCTTACCCTCGTCTCCAGCTGAAGTCACCATGCTTTAAAACTACTCAGACCATACACTGAATCTCACTGTGTTCTTCTCCATTCAGAAACCTCAGCACCGTGACAATATCCAAATGTTTTTTACGTTTTCTAAATGGAAAGTTTTTGATTTTATGTATTTATTTTTGCTTTGCTTTGTTTTGTTATAAGAAGTTCAAAGTGAGATTTCTAGACAGGTTACAAGTTCGGAAGAGAAAGCCACGGGCGCCCTGTGTCATCCACCCAACACAGTAGGGTCCTGCCCCTGCTCCTTGCCCTCCATTGTGCTGACTCCTAGTCCCTGCTACCTGCTGCTGAGTGAGTGTCCTCCTCCCCCACACGCTGATGGAGCCTTTCTGACCCCATGCCAATTCCTGCCCCACTACAGGCCCCTGGGCTCACTCAGTTTCACAACTTGCAGGGCAGTCTTTGTCCCAAGGTTTGCTTCTGGAAGAACCAGTTTAACACAGGAGTGTTAAAAACCCAAACTCTGGGGTTGGGGATTTACTCAGTGGTAGAGCGCTTGCCTTGCAAGTACAAAGCCCTGAGTTTGATCCCCAGCACTCGTCCTCCCAAAAGAAAACCAAAAACCCCCAAACCCTTGTAATAATAACCAGGCGATTATCCAGAAGTAACCTTTCCAAACCCAGACAGATTTCCTCTTCCCCTGCCCCCATTTTACAGTTTGCTGGAGGCTTCCCTGTGCCCAACCTGCTGGTGAGGACCCGGCCTCAGGAGGATCTCTGAGTGGTGGTGGGGTTGCGTGGTGGGAACGGGGATCCAAACCCAGAGGGATGAGGGGAGGAGGAAGGAGGGGAGGACTGGTGGGAGGATTCACTGGGCCTTTCTCATGGCCACTTTCTTCCCCGAAGGCCCCTGGATGCCCAGTGCTACATCCATGCTTAGCTGTTTTGGGCCCCATGCACCACCCCTTAGTATGTCCCTCTGCCCGGGCCTTGGCCCCCTTCTACATGATCCTTACTTTCTTACCATCCACCCCTGCCAGTTTGACCTCCGTGAAAATCATTGTCTTGTCCCTTCTTCTCCTCCCTGCTCCCCACAGCAGGATTCCCTCAGTGCCTTCGCGCAGCATGGCTGTGACTTCCTGTTGCACCTCTGTGACGACCTGGCTGGTGTCTTCACGTGTTTGTCTCTTACTGCAGGGTAGGCATGGCATCGAGGCCTTTAGAAAATGTGCTTGTTGGTTATTGCACCAGAAATGTTCTATATTTTAACAAATGTCCCTAAAGCCGGGGAATCCTTGGTCTAGTTAGTTGGATGTCAAGGTGCCTATGGGAAATGGGGTGTTTGTTTTGATTATCTTAATTAGTCACATTGTAACACGGTAGGTTCTTGAAAAGTTTAACATCTTTAAAAATACAGGTATTGTTTGCTTGTACTAATTAGTACTAAGTACTGAATACTAATAATGTATTATTTGCTTGTACTATTAAACAGTCTTGTGTATTATCTTGCACTGACCATCTTTTTTTTTTTTTTGTGGTGCCAGGGATCGAACTCAGGCCCTTGTGCTTGCAAGGCAAGCACTCTAATCACTGAGCTAAATCCCCAGCCCCCTCACTGACCATCTTTAACGCATGATGAACTTAGGTGGAATTTTGTTTTTCTGTGTCAAATATAATGAGAAGAGCTAATGCACTTTGTGTGTTTACCAGGATCCAAGAAAGGACTCATTTATTTATTGTCCTCCAACCTTAGGCAGCAGCACGGGCATGGAGTGAAACAGCTTGAGGGACAGTAAATAGCGGGCTAAGTGTCTTTAGCAGGCTCACAGAGTGCCACACATCCACACAGGAACCCACACTGTGGGCTGTGCTGTGGGGTCTGGGGCAAACCGGTTTCTTCATTCTTGGATGGAAGTGCAGGTGGCATTGCCCACAACACCCACTCCCAGAGGGTGCAGCTTTAGAGTGTTTCTTGTAAGATAAAGAGTTGTACGAATGGTGTCATGCTGGTGACAAGAGGCCCCTCTAAAAAAAATTCATCATTGTATTGACCCTGTAGTGCTGTTACTATTAAGAATGTTTTCCTATACCATTTAAACTTCAGTGCAAACAAATAACAAATAAAAGACAAAGAAGTAGCAAAACTTCCTAGCAGAAAGCCAGTATCTATCACCTGACAAATGGATGTATTGGAGGTTGAATCCTTCACAGGCCCTGGGACCACAGACTGGTTACTTTTCTTATAGCATCCTATAAATCTTCAGCAGCGACCAAGCAGTGCCTAACACTAGCTTTTAAATTAGCCGTGCTTTAAATAGCACGGTTTAGAAATACACAACAATAAATTGGAGACCATTGTAAATTAAGGTCTCATATTGCTGAACTCTGTGCCTCCTTTGTGTGATGTGTGATTGATCTTTCTGCTGCCAGGAAACTAACTGATCCTTCCCGCAGGACAGACAGAGAGCAGATCTGAAAGTCCCCTCACCTTGCTGCTGATGGGCCCACGTTTTGGGCCACCACGTGCTCCCACCACAAACGCTTGCACCACTAGCCGGGATGTGTAGGTATCACATTTTAGCCCTCACGTCTCAGGAGTAGTCTCCAGCATCTGCCCTCCCCACCCAAGGCTGGGAGGAGGGATTACTAGGAATTTATCCTGGAAAATGAGGCAAGTCAATAGATCATTTCTCAATGAATTGACCCCTCCCAACAAATTCCTCCTATTGGAGTAAATTGTATATTTAGTGTTGAAATTACAGAAATAGTTTTTGTTCAACTTGCAAGAACATTGGTGTTTTGTAAAGCAGCTGGTAGAAACAAGGTGGAACTTTTCTCTGTGTTTATTGATCTGTATCTGGTCCACAACTCTTTAGACAGGAACTCTCTGTGGGTGAGATTTTACCGCCTCTGTACAAATCCGAAGATTTTAATTTACTTTTATCATAGTGTCACCAAGAAAACCAGACTGGGTAGGAAGGGCCTTCTGACATCAAATCCTTTGTTTAATTGTGTTTAGATGGCTTTTTTTTTTTTTTTTTTTTTACATTTCACTTACACCAAAGATTCAGAACAGTTCTGGCAATCTGATCATGTGGCCTCTACGGTTAAATAAGCAAGAGACTGGGGGCTGGGGATTTAGCTCAGTGGTAGAGCACTTGGCTAGCAAGTCCAAGGCCCTGAGTCTGATCCCTAGCACCGCTAAAAAAAAAAAAAAAAAAAAAGCCCAGACCTAAATAAGCACAAGATCCTCCTCTATGGGGAGAAGACAGACTGCCACTGTGTCCCAGAGGAGCTCAAGAAGCCACTAAACCTATAGCCAGCTACTCTCCACCAAAACGGCAAAGCACTGGTTCCATCAACATGAAAAGAGTTGTCAGACTAGCTGTGGTGTCTAAACTGATAACACTGCATAGGTCTCAGGGACCCCAGGAGCACCAACACACACAGATGCCCAAGTCCTTTCTTTAAAATGATGTAGTATTTGCATCTATGCACATGCTCCTATATATTTAAATAATTTCCAGATTACTTATAGTACCCAATACACTGTACGGTGTAAATAGATGTTACTGTGTTGTTTATGAATAATAAAAAAAACTGTGTTCAGTACAGACATAATTTTCCTTTCAATATTTTCAATTCTCAGTTGGTTGAGCCTGCAGATGTGGAATCTGGCTACGGAGGGCTGGCTGCACTATTCAACAGATTAACATGCTGCGTTGGTGATGCCAAGGTGGACGAATCAGACTACTTGGAAGCTGAAATTGATTGATTTATAGTTTAGAGGGCACTGTATGGAAACTCAGAAAGCCTGTGTGCTTTTTTCCTTTGTTCCTCTCTCTCTCTCTCTCTCTCTCTCTCTCTGTCTCTCTGTCTCTCTCCCCCCTCGGCATTGAACCCAGCCTTTGGCTTCACTTAGACGTTTATAGCTGCCCACAGTTCTGACATACTATCAAGGAAAGAAAGGCTTTTTAGTGCAGTGAGACCATTTGATTAAATGAGTTTCTTCCAAGCTTCACTTTTCTCTGTTCTTCTCAGGAGGGTACAGGTGCTTCCCTGGTTCTGTTGGGGATGCTTGTTGAGCCCTAGCTATTATGGGTTGACTTGTGTCGAAGTCCTAAGCTCCTAATCCTGTGACTGTGACCTCATTTGGAAATAGAGTCATTCTGGGTAAGATTAGGTCCCACTGGTGTAGGGTGAATCCTTACTCAGTGTGACCAGTGTCCCAGTAACAAGCAGAAAGGACCCGTTACACACAGGTGGATGACGGCATGAGGATGGAGGTGGGTACTGGCTGAAGCAGAGGGACATCAGGCCACTACCCTGCCAGGAGCCAGGAGGGCTGTGTTGGCAGGTTCTCCCAGGGCCATCAGAGGAGCCAGGCCTGTTGGAAGCACAACTTGCATGTGGCCTGGATCTGAGAGAGAACACACCTTTGTGGCACTCAGCTGGCTGTCTGTGGCTGGCATGGCATCTCTAGGATGTTCACACACACAGAGTGTTCCTTGTGCAATGGAAACAGAGGTGACTTCCTTCCCATCCAACCTGCAGCTTGCTCTGCACCTGCCACCCTTAGTTTTCTTCTTGGGATTGGCTGGGGAAGAACAGCGTCGGGGTGACAGAGGGACAGAGAGATGGAGGGATGGAGACATGGGACAGAAGGGTGGAGGGACAGAGGGACTGAGGATGGAGGAAAGGAAGGAGGCCTTCTCCTGTGAGTAGTCAACGTTCACTGCCCAGGCTCGGGGTCTTCAGCGGAGTGGGCCTCCCCACCAGCCCTTGTTCTCTTCCTGGGCTTCATATGTCCCTTTGCTATGGGCTAGATACCCACCCAGTACTGCCCTCCCTCTGACAACATCAGGAAAGCACCCCTAGAAAAAGCTCCAGAATGTGCCCTGTTTTGAGTTTCCCCTCACTTCCTGCTCAGGCCTGACCACACTTCTGTCCCAGCTGTTGGGGGCCAACTGGCAGTGGTAAGCAAGGTCAGAGAAATGTACTGCATACCTATGAAGGCGCATGGTGGAGACCCTGGGGGAGTCCAGGTTTGGCTGAGAGGCCTCCCAAAATGGCACTCGATCTTGCTCTCTCCCGCAGGTATCCCTCGAGGCCTTGAGGGAGTGGCCAGTCCTACGCAGGGATGAGTGGTGCATCTGGATGTGTGGAAACCCACAGAGGCAGGCGGCTGGAGGAGGAGAATGAACAGGCAACCAGGCCACAGAAGGAAGGCCAGGGCTTAAGAGGCTTGACCAGTCACATGCGGGACTCTGGCAGGCTCTGAGCGGGCGGGAAGCCCTGAGGACAAGGAAGGGCCGGGGCAGAGTGGACGACTAGCTTACAGGCTTTTGCCAGATCCAGATGATGGCTGGCAGCTGGACGAGAAGGCGCCAGCACAAGGGAGCAGTGGTCAGGCCTGTGTCTTGTTGGTGGGGCCCCACATCCTACAGAGATGTGAGTAGCAAGAACAAAAGGTTGGGGTGGCCTCTGGGCACCTGAGGCAGAGCCCCAGCTCTGCAGTGGATGGGGAAGGGAAGAGCTTTGGGGGTGAAGGCTGGGGCTGTCAGGAACTGAGTTGGGCACAGTGAGATGGAGGTGCTGTCCTTAATCCAGGTCTGGGAAGCTCCAAAACATGACTGGGGGAGGATAAGGCAGAGATAAGGCAGAGATAAGGAGGAGGGGTCCATGGCTGTGCCTTTTGGCTCCACATAGCCCATTGTCTGGGCTGGCACCTCTCTAACCTGGCCTAGGATGTGAATCCTTGGGCTCCGGGCTGGGGCCTGAGGAGCTGCATTTCCAGGAGATCCCAGATGGTGGGCACCTTGCTGTGGCCTGCTGTGCACAGAAGGACAAGGATCCAGGGGCTGGAGGGAAGGAGAGGAGCCCACAGTGACAGAGCAGTCAGGCTCATCACCCTAGCCAACTACGTGGGGGACCAGGTGTCAGCAGAGATTGTCAGGGACCACAGGTCCCCCTGCCCAGAGTCTGAGCCCAGACCCTTAGAGCTCCTCTGTGGGGAGGGTGGAGCCTGGCCTGGAGGGCAGCCCTACTGGAGAAGGGCAGGGGACCCCACTGCAGCTAGCTCAGGGTCTGGGAATCTGAAAGTGCTTCTGGGTCTCTAGTGGATGGCGCTGTCCATGTCCCTGGGAGTGACTTAGACATCGTGCAGGGACATCACACGAGTGGGCTGGGAGGGACCTCACTTAGAGGAGTTTGGCTGGAGCCAGGGTGTCACAGGTGGGTGGTGCTAGACACCTTGAACAGGTCAAGTTCCCCAGGACGGGTACGGACGGGGAGACTGAGGTCAGGGTGCCATGAGAAGGGATGGGAGGAGCGGTGAGAAACCAGCCAGTACAGCTCAGCCTGCAGAATCCCTGCCCCTTGGAAAGAACAGCAGTATCTCTTCTTGGCCTCTTGGCTAAGATCAAGTAGAAAGCAGCAGTCACGATGGCAGCTAGTATTTACCCAGACTCTCTTGAGCACCTGATGTTCTGTTTGCTCTTGCCTCCAGGCGTGTGGGGCAGTGTCCCTGGCCAGCATTGTGTTGGTGCAGGAGGGACCCAGGCCTGGTTCCAATGCCGTCCCAAGGTTCTGTCCGCAGGATGGATGCTAGATGGTCCTGAGCGAGCATAACCAGGACAGGGGGTGCAGGTCACCCACTGCCCACAATAGCAAGAGCTGCTCGAGTTCTCTGTGTGTGACAGCACAAGGTCCTCTGAAGTCTGTGCCCAAGCGATTCCCTGTCTACTGTGTCACCATAGCAGGAGTAGCCCAAGGACAAGGAATTGGGCTGAACTGAGTAGGGGCTCCAGAGAAGGAGGACCAGGGATGTTCCTCGCTAGGGTCCTTACTGGGGCCATACTGCAGAACCCGGCCTCACCTTGTGAACATGGCATCATTGCTGTGTTGCACAAAGATGACCCTGGCAGCCTCCTCAAGGTGAGTTTCACTACCAGCGAATGTCATTCTGGGCTTGTGGTATGTGGTGCCGTGTGCTCTGCATTATTCAGAAAGAAAGGGAATCTGGAGATGTGTGTTCTTCAGGCCGCTCAGGACTGTCTGAGTCGGTGACTTCCTTTGAATGATGTTCCTTGCAGCAAGGGACAGTAAGAAGCTGGGCTCTGTGTTTCCAAGGAGCTCAGTGGTTTTGATAGGGGATGATTAAGCCAAGCATTGTTGGCTGGGGGACTCTGAGCCCTGAATAGTGAGCAAACAAGAGTTGATTCCTTGTACTCTCCTTGTTCTATGTTAACACATCTCTGAGCCCTTGTTCTGTTTTGCAATATTTGGATCTACTATATTCGAAGCTTTGAAATCTTCACTAGCTGGTCATTTTTTTTTTTTAATTCTTTGAGACAGGGTCTCATTTAGTTGCCCAGGCTGGCATCAAACCCTTGATCCTTCTGCCTTAGCCCCCTAAGTAGTTGACCACAACACATGGCTGAGATCATGCGCATTTTTAACAGGCCATCTGCCATAGCACTGAAGTTGTTTCTGCAAGCTGGGGTGCCAGGTGAGCCTCTGCAGTTGTCCCTGTGACCTGGGGTGCTGGGTGCCACCCTCTGGTCATCCCCATGAGCTGGGGTGCTGGCTAGCCATCTTTGGTTGGGTATCAAAGTCAGATTCTCCCAGAGACTGGTGCTCCAGATGGCTAACATCCTCAGGCCCTATGACATAAAGCCGTCAGGAGGAATTGTCTGTTGGTTTACTGCAAGGCCTTTCTGAGCCATAGGTTAATATATTAATGAAGACAGTGGCTGCTCCCCTACATTAAATAATGACTGTGAATGATTGGAAGAAAAACATTCTTATGTCCCCCTGCAGGGTGTGAGATTGATGAGAATGGATTACCCTGCCAAGAGACTCAAAAATATTACAACCTTTTATTCCTCTGCAGTGTGGACAAGTGTGTATTCATTTCTACGTTATTACCAAAAAACCTCTTACAATGATTCTAAGCTAAAAACACATTAAATCATCACTTTAATTCTATCGAAACGCTGGGCTGAGATTCTGTCACTAATCTCGTTTAATCTTGGCATCTCATCTCCATCCAATATTTTATTTCTGTTTGGGTCATATTAGTCAGTTGGGTGTAAGCGGCAGTATTTATTTATCTTATTAGTTTATTTTGGTAAAGTAGTAAATTATGATAGAATTATAATAATTCCTCAGTTTATATACATCTCACAATCACATACTAACTTGACACTTTGAAAGGTGGTCTAAATTCAATATTAACATTAACATTTCCACATTTCCAGAAGAGCTGAAGTGGTTTGGGGTATTTTGGATTTGTTTTTCTCTAAGCGTTTTATTCGTGACATTACTTCCATGTGCAAATGGATAAAGAGCCGTGCAGACCACGACACTCAGCTTTCAGGCTGAGGAGAAGTGCGGTAGGCCTGGGATGGTCTGGGGAGGGCACCAGGGATGGGGCTGTGCATACTCAGGGGACACTAACACCCTGCACTTGTCCCAGGGAGGCACAAGAGCCAGCCAGTCTTCCACTCCTGCTCTTCCCCTCCCATCTCTCCTGGCCCGAGCACCCACATCTGGCAGAGGGGCCTAAATGCCAATGGGCTGGGCTGGGGAGCCCCGGGGAAGACTCCCTGACTTGGCAGCCCTGTCCCAGTTCACATTCTTGTCCAGGTTCAGAAACCCCACAGCAGCAGAAATGTATAGCCCACAGGTCAGGATCCAACATGCAGCAGCCATGTTCAGGAAAGTGATGACAGAAGCAGGGTATTCTGAGTTAATCCTCAGCAAAGCAGCTGCAGAGTTGGGGTGCTAGGGTCCCTTCCTAGACCAGCTCCTATTTCCTGAGCTTGGGTTTCCCTGGAAGTTTAAAACACCATCAAGGCGGCTTGAGAGTGGACTCAGGGAAGGAAGTTAGCTGGTTTCTGTGCCAGATGCTACTGTGCCAAGGGAACTCGACACATGACAGTGGGCACTGTCCTGCTAGCAGCCCTACTGGCCCATATCCACCAAGTGCAGCCTCTTCCCACAGGGCAGACTGAGGAGGCCTTGAAGTCCTGGGTGGGGCTGTATTGCGGAAAGAGCCCAGATGGCTCCACCGGAGCTTGCATTGATTATGAACCCCTTTTCTGATCAGTGCAGTGATGATTTCAATCTGTTACTATAGTCAATCAGTTTATGCTGTTTCAGGAGAGCATTTCATCTCCCCATCCTGGCCTAGCACCCGCTGCCAGACAGACACACCATTTCCCCGGTACACGTGCTCAGTAACCCGGAAGCAGGAGGAAGAAGGGCAGGATATCTCAGCCCCTCCTGGGAGCCCAGGAGGAGTTCAGCTTGTTTCCTTATCTCTTTTCCAGTCAGTTGTGTGTTGATTTTACAGTTTAACCTCGAGAGAGAATTCTCTTATCTCCCTAATTTCCAAAGTCTTAGGCGAACTTCATTCTCTAACAAGAATCCTTTATCCACAGCAAACAAAGGCATTATGGCTTTTTTGCTAAAGGTAAAATTGTTGTATATCATATTCTTGGATTAAGAGTTTAGCACTAGGGATATGTGCTAAATCAACTCTTATTTTATTTCTTACCTTTTTTGTGGTTAGAGTTTAGATCTAAAATGTGCCTCCCAACGTCTCATGACTGCCTCAGCCTCCTAGAGTGCTGTGGTTATAGGCACTTGCCACCACCCCAGCTCATTGTAGTCACTTTTTTTTTTAAATTTGAGATTTTTCTTGGGCTTCCCTCAAGACTGTCTTTAATTTCCAAGAGGCGAATGACGATGTTCCGTGGGATGGATTTCTTTTGGTTCACTCTGTTTGGGATATGTTCTGCTCCTGAACCTGTAGGATTGCGTCTTTTATGAAACTAAGTTTCCAACATCATTTCTCGGACATTCTTGTTTCTCTGTCTGTTGGGATGCTGATGATATGAATGTTAAGTCTTTTGTCACTGTCCCACAGGTCCCTGAAGCTCTGCTCATTTTTTTCCTAGTTTATTTTCTGTCATGTTCAGGAGAGGTAAATTCTATTGATCTGACCTCAAATTCACTGATGCTACCCTTCGTCCTCTCTGTGTGTTCTTGAACCTGTGCAGTGAGTTTTTTATTTTGGTTATTCAATTTTCAGTTTGATAATATTCATTGGTTGTTTTTAAACAACTTCTTTTACTTTGCTGAAGTTTTTAGGTTTTCATTTGTTTCTAGAGAATTTTCAATGCTTACTGAAACACATTTATTTATTTACTGATTTATTGGTGTTAAAAATGGATCTGCAAACACATGGGGAAAATACTCTATAATTGAGCTGCAACCCAGGCCTTGAAGCACTTCTATTGATGACTTTCAACCTTGTCTTCTAAGTCTAAGACCTGATTAATCTTGCATCAACTGATTGGTGTCCCTACTCAAGGTGTGGTTTTCCTGGTTCTCAGTGTGACAGGTGAGGGTTTTTTTTTGTTGTTTGTTTGTTTGTTTAATTTTGTCCTTGTTACTTTGGCTGTTATACTAGGAGACTCTTTGTCTTATTTAAATCTTGTGTTTGCAGCCCATCATCCTGTCCAGCCTGGAGATCTTGACCTACTTTTGTGGACTATTACGGGTCTAATGACAATTTAATGTTCAGAGTCTTTATGGTTTCAAGCTGGTCTGTGAGTTTGTTTGTGCTGCTGTGGCTACATGGGACATGGCTGGTGCCACCCATGGGCATGAGGAGCTTCCCAGCCACCCCATTCTCCCTGGATGGGAGAGCATGTTTATTCCCAGCCACTTACTGCCTGGTGCTACTGCCAGGTTTCCTGCTCCTGTGGTAGAAACTAGTTCCCTGTGTGAATCGAGAGAACAGGCCACCCTTCTGCTTAAGGCTGAGGGTTGGGAGGCACCTGGCTGGGTCACCTGTGCTGCTGGCTGGGGAGGCAGAAGGAGCCCTGCTGGCTGGCTGAATCTCCCGTCTGGATCTCCGGGCTGCCCACTTCCTCTTCTGTCTTTGTGTCCCCTTGGCTCTGGCCCCAGGCCTCCTACCTTCCTCTTCTGCCCTTCTGTCCTTCCATTCTTTGGGTCTTTCTTGGACACCTAATCTGTGCTTTATCACCTTACCCTATTAATAACCTATGACACATTTTTAAATTACCTGATATTTTAATTAACTTACTATGTTTGTCTCTTCCTCTACAGCTCCCTCCGATGCAGGAGCGTTAGCGTTCACTAACGAGGGTCAGGCATTCCTTCTCACTCTCACCAAGGAAGAGATGGGGCGAAGTGTGGGGATGGCATGTGCCCTCAGGTCAGGCTCTGCCCCTAGCTGAGGCACTGAAGGGGCCAAGCGTAGGCTGGCTGACTGGTGGCCCAGGCTGTCCCTTCTGCTGGCCCCATTGCCCACCCAGGGAGGCAGGAGGAAGCTCTGCGGGGGGCCTTGGGCAGTGACCAGGTCAGCGGGTGGCATAACTGGGGAGAGCAGCTAATCTCATCTGTTTTTCTCATTCTCTTTTTGGGAAAAGGAAAACACAGTCGAGTACACAGTTGCCAACCAACCCAGGCCCTGAGCCCCTGGTGCGTCCTTGAACAGCACCAGCCTAGTCCACTGTATCCGTCTGGGTGCCTCACACCAACCTATTTATTTTTGCTAATGAGACAGAAGTAGAAGATTAGGAGTTTTACAATGTTAGACGTTATGCTTTGTAAGTCAACCAATTTAATTAATGTCCAGGGTCAAGGCTTTTCACCACTACCACCCAAGTCTCCAGTTTGATTGTAATAAGCTGCAGATGAATTAGCCACATTTGAATTCAACTAGAAGAGAACATTCATGACTTCAGAATAAAGCTTATTCCTGACAGTTCTGAGAATGGGTCTGGTTTACTTCCATGAAGATTCCCACTGCTTCTGAAATGAGTCTTTCAGAAAAAGAGTGGTGTATAGCTTCCTGTATGACCACACTACAAAAGAGGACCCAGCTTCAGAAGTGACTTCTCATCAAATGCTGCATGTTTATTCACATTGTTTTTCAACTCCAGTTTCAGATTGGATTCTGCCTCCATGCTGAGCCTCGTGCCAGACACCAGGATGAGCTGCATAGACGTTTAGAATCAAATGTGCAGTACTGAGTATCAGCCAGCATCGATATTTGCCTACACAGAGGCTGAGCCTCTGGGAGCTCAAACATTAGAACTGGTTATTAAATTTGGCGGTAGCATCTTTTCTCCGAGACCATCAAGCACACACAGACGAGCATGTGCATACACACACACACACGCACACGCACACACACACACACTCTTACCTGAAAGCTGAGGTGAAGGTGGAGTAAGTTTTGAGGTCTCAGCCTTTAACTGTTTATTCTATTATTTTTTTTGCAATGAAACCTCACTAACTTGCCTAGGCTGGCCTCAAACTTAACAATCCTCCTGCCTCAGCCTCCTGAATAGCTGGGATTTCAGGCATGTGCCATTACACCAAGCTTATCCTCTAACATTTTTTTTTGATGCAGGGTCTCACTAGGTAGTTCAGGCTGGCCTTGAACTCACTAAAGAGCCCAAGCTGGCCTTGAACTTGCTGTGATCCTCTTGCCTCAGCCTCCAGAGTGCTGAGATTACAGGTGTGTACCATCATGCTTAGCCATCTTTCAACTTTGAAAACAACCAAATGAAAAATCAAAACTCACACTTTAATAATAAAATCTTAAGATGGAAAGCAAAAAGGAAGATAATTACCGAGTGAATTTAGACAGTGTAGATGTAAAGTATCATTTAGTCCAAATACTCAATCTTGAATTATCTACCATTTAGACAAAATTATTTACCTATATTGCAGCTATCACTTTATAGTCTCAGACAATATAAATAACATATACTGTAAAGGATATGTGTAACATGGCATGTAATGCCACAAAACACAAGCTATACACCATGAGATAACAGAGTAGTGCTGCATGAGATGACCTGAAGTAACACAACCTGACACAACACTGTAATGTAATATGATGTCATGTCCCTAATAGGGCCTCTGCACCCCAGGCAGGTCCTTTCCAATTCTCCTACACAGGCAGAAGCCCAGAGGCATACAGTCACTGAGGTGCTGGGCACAGTGGCAAGGTAATGGAAGCCCAAGGTCACCCTAGATGCTGCAGTAATCTTTACATTGAGAAACCAAAGCCAGAGCCCCTTTGTGTGGGTGACAGAGCCATGCAATTTTGCTAATGTAAGCCATGAGCGTTACAGGCAGACCAGGGAATGATTGTGAAATATTTTTTCAAATCAGCAGTTTTACAGTGCTCCCAATCAACATTTATCAAGGCAGTCGACTCATAGAAAAACCCCTACATCTATTTAGAATAGCAAAACATGTTCTGGAGCATTCTGAATTCATAAATTGCAAGTGGATGTTTTTCCACATGCTGGCCTGATATAACTCATGCAGATATTTCTCCTCCCCCTCAGAGCACGGCTCAGCAGTTTGCATTACAGGGACGTCAGGCTGGGATTTATAAGAATGAGGATTTCTGCAGGTGGCATTATTGATGGCCGATAGAGGATTCACAAGACACTGGGAATCGGAAGTACTTCTGCAAAGCCCCTTCTTCTCTTGAAAGCACTATAAATCTACAAATAATCTCAAATTCACAAGCAAGCCTTTTATGCAATAAGTTGATAGCAGATACATTACTGAAGAGACACATAATTACCTTAAAATCTGCCACAGTTAGAAATGTGTTGTAGCTTTCAAATTACAATTTCATTCTATAATAGTAAAAAATATAACAGTTTTTACTCTTCACGTTTTTCTTTTGAGTTTTACCTTTTATTTTCATGTATATAAAGACTATTTATAAATAAATATCCCAGACTGTGCAGGATGCCCCCATGTTTTCTAGCTACCTAAAAAGCAGATTTTGGTGAATTAGAGAAAGGGAAGTTTTATCATCCCTTTCTGTATGTGGAAGCAGCAACCACAGAACTCTCCAGCTTTGCAGAGATCATTTCTGGGTCAGGTCATCGTCTCCCCCGACCAGACCTGTGTGGACAGGAGAGGACGAAGGGAGCTGGGCTATGTAGACAGGTGCCTTTCAGCTATAGCTTAGAGCTTTCAGCTCAGCCAGTTTCAAGAGGCTACTTTATGTCTGTTTCCGTCTTTTTTCAGTATTTACATGAACCATTTATTACCTGTGCAATCCTGGTTATGCTATTTAATCTCATTATATTTCAGTTTCCCCATCTGTTATTGTGAATTAACAATAGATAACATGTGCAGTGTGGTTCATGACGCCGTGTGCGCCCTGGGAGGATCCGCTGAGTACAGGAGGGAGAAGGAGTCTGGCTGTCTGCCCTCCAGCTCCGGCAGGGCTGTGGAGTGGACTAGTGCTAAGCCTGCACGGTGTAGGAGCCTCTGTTTTCTCATCTATAAGGGTGTCAGTTCCTACACTAGAAGATATACCCCTTGCCAGGCACTGCCTCGACAGTTACTAGGGAGGCTGAAGCAGGAGGAGCACAAGTATGAGGACACCTGGGCAACTTAGTGAGACCCTGTCTCAAAACAAAAAAGGCTTGGGATGTAGCTCAGTGGTAGAGTGCTTGCCTAGCATGTGCAGAGCCCTGAAGTCAATCCCCAGTACTGAAAAGCAAAGGAAGGAAGGAAGGGAGGAAGGAAGGGAGGGAGACATAGCTCTAAGATCTGTACCCAATCTAAATCCACGGTTAAAGAAAAATTTAAGTAGGATTAAAAAGATCACCTTTGGTCACAAATATTCTGACACTCCAGTTCATGACGGGAACCTCCTCTCAGGTCTTTCAGGGCTAGGAATGGTCCCGTTAGGACTGTGAACCTGCAGTGTGGCTCTGGCGCCCCCTGGCTCTGCCTGGGCTCACAGCCTTCGTCCTCCTATCGCACTGTGAGACACGGGTGTAGCCCTGGTCAGACTTGCACCGGCTAAAGATGCCTACTGCACAAGCTGCATTTCTCGGCCGGTGCTGTCTGGGTGGCTTCTGCGCTGGAGTTTCAAGTGTGCAGTGGGGAGCGTCATTTGCTGCATCAGAAGACTTGCTGCAGAGGTGACGAGCAACTGTTTATTTCTGCTTCTGTAGGAGGGGTCATCTCCCAGCACCATCTATCTACACAAAGTTACAATCGTGATCTCTGTCCTTCCAGAGTGACAACCGAGGAAGAGAACAGAACTTCCGGTGTGTAATGTCACAGGAAGCCACTAGATCCAACACGAGGTTCTCAGCTGGGTTCTATTTTTGCGTGTGTTTGTCTCACTGCCTTAAACAGTCCTGGAGAGTTTCCAGAAGCACACTCTTAAGCAGCAAGCCAGCCCTGCATGATGCAGCGTTTTCAGATCCTCCCAGATTGCGGGACCTCACCGTGTCCCGTCACTGGCAAGCAGCTCTTCAGCTCTGCATCCTGTGTGGCCTTTTAGTTCCTGGTGATTTGGTAACACATTTACAGGTGAGCACAGGGCAGGGTGCCTGGGTGCGCCCACAGCACCGGATGTCCTGCTTTTAAAGTTTGTGTCTCAGCGGTGATCCTGATGACTTCCTGAGTGGAGTGGTCCTAAGACACTCCCTGGAAATGGGTTTAAAATGCTGTGACAGGGGACATGTGTGCAGGATGGTTATGGGCACTGCAGAACCAGTGCATAAAGGTGGCCGAGGTGTCTGTCATGGTGTGATGGTCACCTCAGTCACCAGCTCCTGCAGCACTGCTGGACTTGGTGTCTGCCTGGTACCTGGGAAGTGGCAGCAATTGCCACACTCTGTCTTTGCTCTTTCTGGCAGCTTGGGTGACATGGACAGCTGTGACAAAATGTAGCTGCTGCAGTGGACATGCCCCACCCTGGGCAGAGAAGGTGGTGGCAAGGGGGGGCTCCTGATCCTGGAGAGACTTCACATGCTTTGGTCCAAGACCCAGAGGCTGACAAAATCATGATGTTTCACTTAAAGATGCTCCTGGTTTGGGCGGGGAAGGTCCAAGTGTTGTAAAAATGCCAGTGTTTCCTAGATGAGCCCCAATCATGTACCAAAAGGATTTTGGGGCGAGGTAATGAGAAAGGACATTGAAATTTACCTGGAAAATAAACATTTGGGAATAACCAGGAGGCCTGAGCTGCAGGCACAGGGCAGGTTCTTAGTGAACTGCTCAGCCCAGCCTGGGGTCCCCCGCCCTCCCAGCTTGTGCCTGGGCCCAGCAATGGGCCTGTGACCCCAGGCAGTGTGTTTTCTGAGGGCCCAGGTGTGAACCAACCTCCTGTGCCCAGGGAGGGAAGATTCCCACTTGGCCATGCCTCCCAGGCCATCCCTCCTATCCTCAGCCGACTGTCCCAGAGCTGGGGTCTGGGCTGTCCCTGGGAGTGTTGGGTGAGGCCCAAGTTCTTCTGGGTCAAATCCTTCCCTCTCCCCTGGCTGCTGGTGGCCAGTGAGAGTGAAAATAGGATCCACTCCCTGCACTGCCAGCTCGGACCCTGTCCCTCGCAGTAGCTCTTGGAAACTTCCATGGGGGAGGAGCCCCAGGGATGCCATGAAAGCCTGGCCACTGCAGAGAAGTACAGCCTCTCCTAGGACCCTCAAACTCATTCCAAGGGTCCAGGCCCCCAGGACCTGCACAAGTGGGTAAAGAATACACCTAAGGACACACGCTCTGGAATTGTCTAATGGACAGAAAGCAGAACACCGAGGGCCATCTGGATGTCCAGCCACCTGAGACTGGTTAAACAAAAGCAACGGGTATTGGTCCATGGACTGGTGGTCAAGCATGAAAAAGAATAAGGTCTCCATGCAGCGCATGGGAAAATTGCCAAGACATGTCAGGTAAAAATGCCAAGGGGCAAAGCAGAGCTCACTTATGTAAATTTAAAGTGCTGGTATATGTGTAGAAGATTCTGGAAGAATGGCTAGAAACCGTGAACCCCTGGTTGCTTCTAGAGAAAGGATCTGAGGATGAGGCGAGGATAATAGACTTTGCGTCTGCGTGCGTGCGTGTGCGTGTGTGCATGTGCGTGCATGTGTGTGTTATCAGGAATTGAACCCAGGGCCTCGTGTATGTTGGCAAGTGCTTTACCACTGAGCTATGTCTTCAGCCCTTTTCATTTATTTATTTATTCACTCACTCATTCTTTTTGGTAGTACTGGGCATTGAACCCAGGGCCTTTCCACTGACTTACTTCATCAACATATTTTTAATTTTTTATTTTGAGACAAGGTCGTGTTAAATTGCTAAGTTATTCAGGCTGGGCTGGAACTTGCAATCCTCCTGCCTCAGCTCATGAGTAGCTGGGATAACAGGTGTCCAGTTAAAATGATTTTTTCCCTTTATGGCACTGGGGATTGAACCCAGGGCCTCTGCGCTGAGCTACATCCCCAGTTCTTTTTATTTTTATGTTTAATTTTGATACAGGGTCTCGCTAAGTCACTGAGTTGCCCAAACTGGGCTTGAAACTTCCAATCTCCTGCCTCAGCCTCCCAGAGTGCTGGGATTGCAGGCATGTACCACTGTGTCCAGTTTAAAAGGAACTTCTTAAATATGCCTTCCTCCTGTCCCCTACCCCCAGAAGTAAAACTAAAAAGCTGGTGTAAAAAGTCTGAGTCCAGCACCCGTTTCAAAGCCCTTGTTCTCTCCTGGAGTGGCTTACGGCCGGCTGTCCACTGAGACTGTTTTCTATCAGTTTCTGAACTTTTTGGGCCTCTCATTCCAAGGCAGCAGAGCGGCACTAGGACTCCTCCATCCCTTGGGCTCGCAGATGGGGTTGAGAGGGTGTCACTCAGCCCCTTTGGTGCTCACAGGTAGAGCTGGGTCTGCAACTCGTGTAAGACACACCTTCGCTGTCTGATTCGCTCCTCTGGCCTTGGCGGTCCTGTTCCCTCCATGATTTTGTGCCTCCTAGGCTCAGACGGTTCCACCTCCTTTGTTTCGCTTGCTGCCATTCAATATATCTTCGGTCAGCTGTGAACATGGTCTTCCAGAAAGTGGGTTTTCAATCACAGAATCACACTCTGGTAGCATTTCTGAGTCTATGCTGGTGTGTGTGTGTGTTAGTGAGCAACATCTGAACATGCCCCTTACCTTGGCTCTGGTGGGATCTTGCTCTCCTAGGCCCTTGGATACACTGTTGTGTGACCTACAGCCACAGCCCCCTGCCACCGGTAAGCTGAGCCCACCACAGCCACACCGGCTGACAGACCACCCAGTCACACACTTGCTTGTGCCTTTTCTCCTACTACTGTAGCAAAATCTTGATCACGTATTCCTTTGTACTTCAAGAGAGTTAGTCAAGGACAGGTGAACTTTACACTACTAGTCCTCAGATGGAAACTTTGTTAATATAGGGAGCTGCAACCTGAGGCTGAAGGGCATGCGGGAGGGGAAAGTTACTGTGTGCGCCTTTGGGTTCCCCAAGGCACCCTGTGCCTCTGCCCAGTGAATTTCACTCCAATCCATTCATTCTCTCGGATTAGATCTTGTGCATCACTGCTCTGATGGGTACTTTGGCCAGAAAATTTCCTCACAAATTAAAGTTCCTCTTTTCCATTTTAATTCCTTGCCATGAATTTCTTTGAAATTGTGAGCATTTTGTATATATATACGTATATATGTATATATATACGTATATATATGTACATACATATATATATCTCCCCATATCTCGCCATATCTGTCCATGGGTAAATGTCAGCACAATCCATGCTTAGTTCTGGTTTTTTTAGACGGCGATGGCGATGATAATAACTAGCAGCTGGTTTTCACATTCATTCCACTCATGGACTGTGTCACTTAGCTACAATAGCCACATCAGGTAAATATCTCTAGTTTTTCCCATTTTTACAGAGGAGGAGACACCGGCACACAGCAGATAACCACCAAGAAGTGTGATGCTGACATTAAGGCCCAGTGCTTTGATTCCTGAGACCATTATCTTAGCAGCTCTCCAAGTATCTGTTCATCTAACAGTGTTTGCAAGAGCTGTCCAGGCATCCAACAGGACAGGGTGCTGATGCAGCTGGGCACCGCTGAGCAGGGGGTGGTTTGTGCCTGTCTTGTAGCTGAGCCTGAGGACGAGTGGGGACCTTTGACACACCTGGATATCACGGTGCATTTCCTGCATCTGCGCCATTCCCTGCCCAGGCAAGGCAGCCTCTTCTGTCTTCCCTCCTGGAATCTCACCACTTGCCTCTTCCCTCTCATGGCCGACTTTGCTGTCTGGTCCCTGAGAAAAGAGGTGGAGTCAGAAGTCAGCTGTCACGTGCTCCCTGTTATGGCTGATTTGTGTTCCTCCAGGACCTTGAAACGTGCCCATCTTAGGGAACAGGGTCTAAACAGAGGTAAGCAAGTTAAAATGGTGTTGTCAGGGTGGGCCTGATCCAACGGTACTGTGGTTTTAGAGGAAGAGATCAGGCCTCAGACATACACAGAGGGATGGCTATGCATGGAAAGCCATTTTCTGGAAGCCAAGGAGAGAGGCTTCAGGAGGAGCCAGTCTGTGACACTTGGCCTTGGACTTCCAGCCTCCAGACTGGCCTGGTTTGCGGTGCCTCACAGTTGCTGAGCAGATGCAAATACTCCATTACCCTCCATGTGCCTCCCTCGCCTGTGTCTGTACATAACTGGAAAAAGGAACTCTAAAAACCAACAAGCGGGGCATGGTGGTGCACACCTGTAATCCCAGCACTTGGTAGGCTGAGGCAGGAGGATCACCATGAGTTTGAGGCCAGCCTGGGCTGCATAGTGAATTCATGGCCAGCCTGAACTACACAGGGAGACCCTGTCTCAAAAATCAACAAAACAAAATAAAACAACAAGTGTTGGTTCAAATAAACTTTTTGGCACCGTTACTGGCTTGTCTTGTCCAATTCTTTGTTTGAGGCAAGAAGAACTTGGAATACTTTTGATGGGCAAGTCATTTCTAAGGGAACTACCCTGTGACAACAGGATGAATGTCTCTGGGCTCAGTTCCATGGATCTAGAACCTAAGGAAAATCCCACACTCCCTGTAGGACTCCCTTACCCACCTTTGCAGACACCCAGGGTGTCCAGTGCCCTCCATTTCCAGTCAAAGCCCCACCTTCTATCATCTGGTTGTTACCTTCAGTCCACAGTATGTGCCTTTGGGAGACATTCAAGATCCAAGCATAGCGGATCGCCAACACAGGGACCTGGGGATTCAGGATGAGTCACTCGTGGTGACGCAAGGTTTTGGTTCTGTTGCCCAACAGGAACCAGTGGAACTGTGAGGGCAGCAAGTGTTAAGTTATCTGATGGATCTAGGTTTGACTCTGGACTGTTTAGAGGAGGTCAGACCCCTTAACCTCTCAGCCTCAGTATCTTCAGCGGTACAAGGAGCTGACAATATCTGTTTTACAGTTATTGTTGTGATTAAATAATGCATGCAGGGTGCCTGGAATATAGCAGCTGTTCCACAAAAGCTGGTTCCCCACCACCCTGTCTTGCTCATTTGCACATTTAATCCCTCATTTATCCAACAAAGACTTAATGAGCTCCTGTCACGTGCCAGGCAATGAACGGGGCTTGGTGTTCGAGAAATAGCACACAGGTCCTGGAAGTACGTAGATTGCAGACTGAAAGCAAATCCATGCACCCCTTCAGCAGTCCCATTTTGAAAAAATGAAACAAGGCGAAGTGAGTGTGGACAGGGTTGGTCAGGTACCGCTTCAGCTGTAGGTCTGCTGTGGCCTCTCTAAGGTGTTGCTCTGATGCTGAGCTGTACAGAAGGATGAGTGGGGGGGCCAGCTGCCATGGGCAGCTGGAGAGGGCACAGCCAGGACTAAGGCGGTGGGGCAGGGCAGGAGAACAGGTTGACGAGGTGGGCAGGGTTGGTCCTGTGGTCTCTTTGGGGTCTTTGCTAGGGGTGTGAGTTTGAGTCTGAGTGAGATGGGAAGCCACAGAAGAGGAGTCCAGCAGATTTATGAGCTGAGCACTTGGGTCCATTGGGGAGCAGAGGGTGAGGTGGTCTGGAAGATCAGCCCAGGAGTAACTGTGGGATGAGGTGGCTCAGATCAGCATGGTGTGGGTGGAAATCAAGACATGCTTGGCTGGTAGCATCCACAATACCTTAAGACTGGAAGGGGGACGTTAGAGAAAGCGAGGCCATTGGGATGAGTCCTGGGTTTGGTGCCATGCCACTGGTGCCCATTAATGTCTTCCTGTCCAACCAAGAACGCCTAGAAAAATGGGTGTGGCCTGAATATGGTTACCCTCCTCTGAAATGCATTTTGAAATTCGCCAGGTGGTAGCGCTGGGAGGTGGGCCTGGTGGTCTCAAGGGCATAGATTTAATCTCTAGGGAGGCACTGATCCTGAGACCAGCTGGTGTTGAACCCTACTCTGGCCTCCCCAGCAAAGCCAGATGGCAGAGGGATGAAACAAAGGGGTAGGAGGCATAAGTCTGTGGCTATTTTTGAAGTCCATCATCCTGGGTTAAGTGTTGCAAGTACCAAAGAGAGGGAAACAACTAAGATGAAAGATGGGTGAACCTCCATAGACAACCAGACAAAAGAAACTCTAAAGGTTTAAATGAGCAAAGCGTCTGATTAGCACGCTCTGAAATACTGCATGCGTCCAATTTCTGGAATATGTGTCTAAATGCCACACACCTTAAAATCTGACCGGCTTAATTTCTGATTTGGAGAGATTAACCTAGAAATTATCTAAATCAGTTCAGGGATGTATTTAACCCAGGGCTCAGAATATGAGTAGCCAGAAGCACAGGCTTAGAGACTGCTCTGTCCAGCCCTAGTTCTTTAGAGTTCAGACATTTTAATTTTTTTTTTTTTTTTTTTTGGTTTTGGGAATTGAACTCAGGGCCTTGTGCTTGCAAGGCAAACACTCTAATCACTGAGCTAAATCCCCAGCCCCTCAGACATTTTAAAATACAAAGGTGAACACTGGATTCAGCCCCTCCAAAGCTGTTCCTGGTTGATGACGAAGGCTGGAACAGGCCTTAGACTCTCCAGGTTCCCTCACTCCAACACTCAGGTACTATTTAAATAACTTTCCCGCCGCCGAGTAACCCCTAAAGCTAAATTATAAATATTCCTTTAGAGTACAATTTTAGCAGGTGTGGCGGCGGAGGTCTGTAATCCCACCTCTCAGGAGGCTGAGGCAGGAGGACTGCTGGTTTGAAGTTAGCTTGGACTACATAGGGAGAATTCGTCTCAAAAAAGCAACACAAACCACATTTCCAGTTTTATAACAAAAACAAATGGAAGGCAATATGGAATTGGGGTGAATCATCACGCTTGGATATCTGTCGATGCAGAAAGCGCCTTGGAGCGACCTAGTAGCCGCGGGCCGCGCTATCTGCGCCCCCGAGGGCCGGCCGCGCCCTTATCGCCCGCAGCCCGGGACCGCCGGTCAGCACCTGCTCCGCCGCGCCAGCTCCAGCCGAGACCGCGGGCTCCTCAAGGCGACCGCCCTGTGCAGGTCAGTGGGCGAGGAACTGCCTTGGGGACCCCGTAGCCACACGCTCTGCGTTCCGGGCCACGCCCCCCGCGCACCCCCCGCCCCCTCCCCGGGCCGCCGCTCGCTCCCCGACGCCGGCGCGCTGCTCTGACGCGCGGCGCTCTCGTGTGACGTACGGTCCCGCCCCGCCCCGCCCGGCGCCCGCCCCGCCCCCCGCAGCTCGAGCGGCGTCGCCGGGCGGCAGAGGCGACGGCTGAGGCGACAGCTTGAGGGTACGGCGTCGCGACCCCGGTCCCTGTCCGCGGGCGATGCGGCGGAGCGCGCGGACCCGGGCGGCGCGGCGGCGGGCATGAAGGAGGATGGAAGGGCAGGACGAAGTGTCGGCGCGGGAGCAGCACTTCCACAGCCAAGTGCGGGAGTCCACGGTGCGTGGCTGCGACCGCGTCCCTGGCCGGGCCTCGCCCCTCGCCCCATACCCCGCACCCGCCACGGGCCACCCTGTGTCGCCGCCCCACCGTGGTACCTGCGCCCCCCGCGGTCCGCGTCCCTCGCCTTCCGCCGTGGCCGCGCAGGTGTGACCAGGGACGAGGGACAGGAGGATGGAAGGGATAGGGGCCAGGAGGACAGCGGACAAGGGGACAGAGGATGGGGAACAGGGCGTTGGGGGGCGGGGGGACAGGTGACAGGGAGATTGGGGGACAGCGGTGCAGGGGGCCTGGGGGACAGGTGAGCAGGGAAATGGAGGACAAGGGATGGGGACGGGGGAGACGAGGGACCAAAGGACTGGGGAACGGGGCGGGCGGGACGAGGAGGCCGAACGGGGGCAGAGGACTCGGATATGAGGGGCTAGGGGACAGGGGAACAGGGGGACAAGGAGACGGGGGCGGGCCAGGAGACTGGGGGGAGCAAGAGACTAACCCTCCCTGGGAGGCACTGGCTAGTGGGTGCGGACTCCAGCGGGTGCTGCACCTTCCAGGTGCCTACCCCACGTTATAGTGGGGCTCTCGTGCCATGCCTGTGTGAGGTCTGTCTGCCTGTCATCCATGCATCTATCCATTTATCTCTCAATTGATCATCAATATATTTGTGTTTACCCTTGTCCTCTCTAACCTCTGTCAGAGTCAGTAACACTCTTGGTTTGAAGTGAAAGAATTATGGCTTAGAATTCGCCCACTTTTCTGTAGTCCCTGATCATCATCATCATCATCATCATCATCTTCATCTTCTTTTTTTTTTTTTTTCAGACAGGGTCTCGCTATGTTGTTCAGGCTGGCCCTGAACTCACTATAAAACCAACCCTGGCCTCGAACTCCTGGCGATCCTCCTGCCTCAACCTCCCGAGTGCTGGGATTACGGGTGTGCGCTACCACGCCCTGTACAGTTTCTAGGTTTCGACAATGAATATTTTCGCACATGTCTTTTGATGACTATGTGTGCACTTCTTGGGTATAGACTCAGGAATTGAATCATTAGGTTAGAAGGTACACATTTGTATGTTTTTAGTACCAGTGGATGCTTTCAAACAGTTTTCTAAAGTCGTACCAGCTTTCATTCTCTTTAGCACTGCATGAGAAGTTCGCTTGATTCTCATCTCTACCGACTTGGTGTTTTCCATCCATTTTTATTTTACCAACCGTGTCATAGTATTCATTAAACAAAGCACTTTAATTTGCATTTTCCTGATGACTAATAAATATGAGTACCTGCTTGTATTTATTGGCCATTAGGAATCTTCTTTTTTAAAGTTTTTGCCCCAATCTAAAAGTAGCTTTCTTTTTTTTTTTTTTAAGACAGGGTCTTGCTATGTAGTCCAGGCTGGCCTCAAACTCACTGTGTAGCCCAGGAAGGCCTCAAACTCACAGCGATTCTCTGCCTCAGCCTCCTGAATACTGGGACTATGGGTGTGCGCCACCATGCTGGGCCCAATTTTTCTTCTTAATACTGATTTGCAAGAGTTCTTTAGTCTAGATGCAGTGTCTTGGCTGGATGTATGTATTGTACATATTTTTCTCATTGTGTATTCACCTCAATGATTATCTTCTAATGAACAGAAATTCTTAATTTTAATGTAGTTCATTTCATTTTTTTAAATTTAGCATTTTTAATATCCTGATTAAGAAATTACTTAAGATGATTAAGATTATACTTATCTCTAAATGCATTATTGAATTACTGTTGCCCTGTAAGTTTACAATCCATCTGGAATTTATTTTTTGTGTATAGCTTGAGGTAAGAATCACATTTTTTTGACCCACATGAATGTTTAATTACTCCAGCACCATTTATGACCTCTGTTTCAAATTAGATAACTATGTATTTGTGAAGCTTAATTTTGGACTCTATGTGGTTCCTTTGGTCTGTCTTTGGCTTTATTTCTAATTAGTTTAGATACTTGTAATTAGGATTGACAAAGGGTGTCATGGTAGTCCAGAGCTCTGTTACCTTTGTCTCCTACCCTGGTGACAACTCAGTTTCTTAGTCTTTCCCCTCCTCATCTCCATTTCCCTCAGCCTAGCTCCCCTGGGTGGTGGAGTGCACTCTGCCTTGCACGCAGGCAGTGTAGACAGTGACCAAGTTCAGTGGGTTTCCAGTCTGTTTTCCTCACATCGTTTGTATGTAAATATAAATATTTGCTTTTCCTGAGGGCTTACAGCCAAATTTTAAAAATTATTCGGCTGTTTTTGGTTTTGCCATATAATGTTACAATTTTTGGTTAGCTTTTTTGTTGTGACAAAATATACATAACATATAATTTATAATTTTTAAATGTACAGTTTGGCAGAATGAAGTAATTCACAGTGTTGTGTAAACATCACCATTGTCCATCTCTAGAACATTTTCTTGACCTCAAACAGACTCTTGAATTAATAACTCCCTCTTCACCACTCCCACTGGCTGCTGGTCACCACCATTGTATTTTCTGTCTCTATGGATTTGACTCTTCCACATACCTCAGATGAATTGAATCGTCCAGTATTTATCCTTTGTGTTTGGCTTATTTCATTCAGTTTGATGCCTTCAGGGTTCATCCATGTATGAGGTGTGTCAGGATTTCCTTCTCTGAGGCTGAAGAGCATTCTGTTTTTGTCTATACCATGTTTTGCTTATCCAATCATGTCAGTGTGGACTTGGGTTAATGCCGCCTTTCGGCTGTTGTGAATAATGCAGTGATAACCACAGAGATACAGTATTGAAGTCTCTGCTTTCAGTATACTGTATATCCGGAAGTGAGATTGCTGGGTTATATGATAATCATTTTTAATTTTTTGATGAACTGTCTAATTGTTTTTCACAGAGATTGCACTGTTTTACCTTTTGAATGTGCCAGGGTTCCTGTTTCTCACCAGCACAGGTGTGAAGTAACATCTCATTGTGGTTTCAGTTTGCATTGTCTTGCTTGTCTTTGTTTTCTATGGAGAAAGGACTGTTTAAGTTGTTAGCCCATTTTAAAATTAGGTTATTAGTTGTTTTTAATTTTGAGTTCAATGTACAGATACATATTTCTTTTTTTAATCCTTTTTTTTGAGGTACTAGAGATCAAACCCAGGGGTGCTTTGTCACTGAGCTACATCCCCAGCTCTTTTAAAAAAATTTAGTTTATTAGTACACGTGTGTAGTACATAATGTTTACATTCTCTGTGGGAATGTAAAACATCCCATTTCCCTTTTTTTTTTTTTTTTTTTTTTTGGTATCGGGAATTGAACTCAGGGCCTCATGCTTGCAAGGCAAACACTCTAATCACTGAGCTAAATCCCTGGCCCCCCATTTCCTTTTTATCATCCCTTAACCCTTTCCTCCCTCAATCCTCCATCTCTTGATTCCCTTCCTCTTTGAGAATGATCTCTCTACTTCCTATTATCTTTTATTTTGCTTTTTAATTTATTTATACTTTGGGTTTCTCTCATAAGAGAAACAAAGTGATATTTAGGCTTGGTTGTGTTGGATTTATTTCACTTATGGTCTCAACTTGCTGCCCTTTTAGTCTGCATTATGATACAGAGTCTCACTAAGTTGCCTAGGTGGCCTCAAATTTGAGCCCTCCTGCCTCAGTCTTGTGAATAGCTGAGTATAGGCATGCACAACTATGCCTGGGTTTTAGTTATATTTATTTTTTTCTTGAAGCATGGTCTTGCTGTGTTGCCTAGGCTGCTCTCACACTCTTGGGGTCAAGTGATCCTCTTGCCTCAGCCCCCTGAGTAGCAGGGGACTACAGGCATATGCCACTTACCCTGCTTATGTTTTGGATATTAACTCATGAGATATATGCGTGTGTATACTTTACTGTGCAAGCTTTTTAATTTTTTTTTTAAATTAAGAAAAGACAATTTATTTAGAGGACAGTTTATTTAAAAGTGGTGAAAAAGGGGGAAAAGGAGATGATAGATAGCTACTCGACAAGTAGGGAGCATTCGAAAGCGAAATACCCGTGGGCCCTTCGTTCTAGCCCCTTTTTATTGAGGTTTTTTTCCCCTTGGGTCGGTCCTTGGAATCTGATTGACTCTTATGCTTGTCTGTCACCTCTGCCTCAATTTTCCTCAGCTCTGTGACCTTTGTCTTTTGGCAGAGGGCAAGCTTTTGGGCAGGTACCTTAGGGCTAGGTAATGCAGATGTAAGAGTCAAAAGGGAGAGTTTGTTTTGTTTTCTTTATGTTAATCAGATTACCTGGGGCCTTCCCAGAACTAGTCTGTTTGCCTTTGTCTCTTTAACTGCTGGAATGTAGCTGCTTTTATGTTTCTAACTATTTGATTATAACTGTCTGGCTTTTAGAGTTTGGCTATAGAGATCAAAATTGTCTATTAATTTTGAATAACATGTAACAAGGCCTTTATCTTTTTCCTACCTATGGGGACCCCTGTCCTTATATTCCCCACTCTGAGAAAAACATCCAACTTCTGTTGGGGAACTGGGCGAAGACCTATCTGGCTTCTTCCAGCTGAATGGGGTCGTAGTTGGGGATCAGTGGGTAGGAATCTTTAGCAGGGAGGTTTTTTCCAATGGGCCTTGGCAGAAGATGTCTGGCAGCTTTATAGTGGGTTTCATCTGTATGACCACTTGGGGTTTGGCAGCCTCTAGGCGAAGAAAAAAGAAAGCTTTACCAATAGATTAAAGACATGTATGACTAAAGCATGAGCTACAGGATGGAAAGGTAGACTGGGTAAGGAGCCATGTTAGATGTGGTCTAATAACAGTTGTAACTAGCTGGCCCTTAGGATTTTTAGCAGGGGTCAGTGATTGGAGAATTTCCTTGTATGTCTGGTTTAAATTATTATTTATATCTCTAGCTGTGTCCTCTTGTTGTTGGATGTTCAAGAGCAAGTTGAGACCCTTGTCAAACATTATGATATATTTTCCCCATATGTCAAGGTCAGTCAGGTCTCCTCACATATTCTTTTTGGGGCTATGATCAGAGCCTCTTAGCTCTTAATTCATCCTCTGTGAAATGTGTCATCTGCCAGGATGGGTCATGGTCTGGGCTAGGCCACACGGTGCTCCTTGGAGACATGGGAACAGTTTTCCCTTTAGTGACTCTCCTTCTGTAGGGTGCACACTGACTGACTCTTGTTTGACCTCAGGGGCCTAACAATCTCCTTGCTCAGGAGGTTGTGTGACTCACTGAAATTGTCTTGTAGTAAGGTCCTCTTATGTCCTGGGTTCTTACTGACCTTGGAGGGCCAGAGCCAAAATATTGGCTGTCCTCTTAGCCCAGTTACCTTTTAGTTTTGGTCCCCCAGACCTTAGTTGTTGAACACCCAGCAAGAGAAGATAAGTTACATTTGGTGGTATAGTGGGAGCAGTTAATTTTATGACTTTGTTTAGATATCTAGTCTATCATATAGTTTTAAATCTGGATAAGACTAAAGAGCCAGTTAAGCTGTATGGGCCAAACAGTAAGACCAGTAAAACTATTATTGATATGGCCAACAATTGTTTCTATCAGGAAGAACTAGAGATGGCCTCCCAGAAAGAGGGTAAGGAAAAGGTCTAGGGAGCTTCAGAATCTGACATAGCAAGCTTTTTAATTTTATGTAGTTCCATTTTTAATTTTTTTGCCTCTGCTTTTGGTGTCTTATCTATGAAGCCACTGCCAAGATGGGTGTCATGAAGGATTTCCTCTTGGAGCTGTATAGTTTTGGGACTTAGCACGTAAGTGTTTAATCCATTCTGAGTTGATTTGGTGTATGGTGTAAAATAAGGTCCATCTTCTTCCTTTTGCTTGGATATTTGTTTCTCCCACAGATAATTTGTTGGAGACCTATCCCTTCTGCATTGTGTATTCTTTGCATTCTTGTTTAAGGTCAGTTGACTGTGCATGAGTGAATTTATTTCTAGGGTCTTTTGTTCTGTTTTTCTTTATTCCAACACCATACTGTTCTGATTACTGTAGTTTTGTAATATGTTTAGCAAGCAGAAAGTGTCATTCTTCTACTTTGTTCTTCTTGCGCAAGATTGATTTGGCTCTTTGGGTTTTTTGGTGGTTCCCTATGAACTTTAGAATTGTTTTTTCTGTTTTGATGAAAACTGCCATTGGGGTTTTGATAGGAATTGCATTGGATCTGTAGATTGCTTTGGGTAACATGGACATTTTACAATATTAAATCTTCCATTCCATAAACATGGATGTCTTTCAATTTGTTTGCATTTTTTTTTTCACCTATGTTATAGGTTTCAATACAGAAATCTTTCACATTCTTGGTTGAATTTATTCCTATGCAGTGTATCCTTTTCTGGTGCTATTTAAATGGGCTTGCTTTACTAATTTCATTTTAAGCTAGTTTATTTTTTGAGATAGAGTCTTGATATGTAGCCTGGGTTGGTCTCAAAGTGACCATCCTCCTGCCTCAGCCTGCTGAGTGCCATAATTAAAAGCATATACTGTCACGCTTGGTGAATAGTTATAGTGTATTGAAATGCCAAGATGGCATTTGCAATTTGCCAAGATGGCAAATTGCAATGGATTTTTTTATGTCGACTTAGTGTCTTGCAACTTTATTGAATTTGTTTATTCTAACAGTTTTTTCTTTTTCATTTTATATTAGTACATGTTTGCAGTACATAATGATTGCATTTATAGTGGAGAATTTGTACATGAACAAAACACATCTTCCCTCCTCTCCTTCCCTTCTCCTTCCAACTCTTGGTTCCCTCCCGTTTGCAAAAGCTGTATTTTCATAATTTTTACCACTTCAGTTCTTTTTGATGAAGTTGTGTGTGTGTGTGTGTCTTTTATATCTAAGATCATGTCATCTGCTAAAAGGGACAGTTATACTTCTTCTGTTCTGATTTGAATACCTCTGATTTCCTTTTCTTGCCTAACTGCCCTAGTTAGAATTTTCAGGGATGTGTTGGATGGAAGTGGTGAGAGTTGATATCTCTGCCTCATTCCTGATCTTAATGGGAAAGCTTTCAGTTTTTCACCATTATGATGGTAGCTATGGGCTTTTCATATATATTTATATATGACATTTATTATGTTGAGATAATTTCTTTCTATTCCTACTTTGTTGAAAGTTTTTATCATGAAAAGGTGCTGGATTTTTTTTTTTTTTTTGTGGTGTCGGGGATCGAACTCAGGCCCTTGTGCTTGCAAGGCAAGCACTCTAATCACTGAGCTAAATCACTAGCCCCTGGATTTTTTTTAAAGTGTTTTTTTCTGCATGTGTTGAGATGATCACACTTTCCTCATTCTGTTAGTGCAGGACATCATGTTTTCATATATTGAAACACCCTCATATCCCAGGGTGGATGTATTGTATCTTTCTGGTGGATTGATCCTGTTGTCATTATGTCTTTTTATACTCATAATTAATAATTGTTTTTGCATCTTGTATCATTTTAAAAAATATAGTACTCCTGTTTTCTGGTTTTCTTTTTTCGATTATCATTGTGTGGAATGTCTTTTTTTCCATTCCTTTACTTCTAGCCTTGTATTCTTAAATCTTTGGGGAGTTTTGTGCAGATAACATACAGTTGGATTTTTTTTTTTCCAGTTAGCCATTCTATGCCTTTTATTAGGGAATTTAATCTACTTACATATAAAATAATTATTGGTAGGGTAGGATTTATTATTGTCTCTTTTTAGTTGTTTTCTGTTAGTCTTTAAGGTTTTTTGTCTTTTTCTTGTCCTTTCTTTTGCTACTTTTGTTTTTTGTGTTGTTGGGTTTTGATTTGTCTCTTTCCATTTGTGTAAGTTCTATAGATATTTTGTTTTTGTTTTTGTTTCATTTTTTTTTTCTCGGTGCTGGGGCTCAAACTCAGGGTGTGTGCTTACAAGGCAAACACTCTAACCACTGAGCTAAATCCCCAGTCCTCTATAGGTATTTTGTATTCTTTCCTTCTTAAATTACTGTCAGAAGTATGTTACCTGAGAAGTATAGGCATCCAAAAAAACCTCTGTCTTTTCAGTATGATTTCTAATGTTAGTCTTCTTTTTGTTTCTAAGCCTAAATTATGCGTTAAGAATGTGAATCTGTGAATCCCAAGAACCTTAAGCTTTTCTTCTGTCCTTCACACTGTTTGTAGTAGATATTTGTAGATATTCATTCACAATGATCTTAGGGCTTTGGAGAGTATAGTCTCAGACCTTTTTTTTTTTTTTTTTTTTTTTTTGGGTGTTGGGGATCAAACTCAGGGCCTGGTATTTGCTAGGCAAGTGTTCTACCACTGAGCTAAATCCCCAACCCCATAGTCTTAGACTTTTTACAAGTTTAGGAAACAGTGTTGGTGGCCCACAAATAGGCTAATTACATGGTGTACAGTACAAGTGCATACAATAACAAAATGTTGATGTAGTCAAAGCAAATAGATGTAGACTAGGAATTAAATAAAAGGACTGTCTGAATGTCTCATTGACCATTTTATATATTTAAGGTCCAGATGTGGATATGACTGCCTCTTCCAACCAGGCCCTACCTCCTAATGTCACATTTGGCTGTAGCACCCCCATGATTCAGTCATCTTGTGAAAGCCCTGCCTAAGAGCCATTGAGGCTCTTGGGGGGCATCCAGATATAAACCATAACAGTGAGCATAAGGGAAAAAAGTGAACACCCAGATTCCTGTTTTGTAAAATGTTGTTTATAGACAACCTGTCTATTGCAGAGTAGTCTTACTTAGCAGGATGCTGTTGCAGCTTAATATTCTCCCGTGGCACTTTGTTGGGTCTTCACTCTCTACTTTCTTAGCCCTGTGGTTACCTCCAGATACTGAAAAATCTAGTCCAAGCTAACAGAAACTTCCAGTGTTTCTTTAGTTCAGAGAATCTGCCCTTTTCCCCCATCAGGTCTGACTGATCCTAAGGAAGCAGCAGTGAGGAAAGAAGTGTGATTTTCTGTTTTGAAAAAAATTGGGTACTGTATTCAGGAAGTTTCCACAGATGTGCAAGATAGGTTCTGCTTGTGTTAGTATCTCAGTTAGCACACCTAAAGTACACATAAGAAATAGTTGTGGAGACAAGTTTTATTTATGTGAAACTAAAAAAAATCAGTTGTTCTAAAACATGTGCTTTCATAAAAGAAGAGACAGGGCAGACTGGCTGTGATTAGGATGTAGAGCCTGGATGACACTGAGTGACACTTGCTGTCTGCTGCCTTGACTGCTCTGTAGGGAAGGCTGTCATTTTTGTCATGTTTTGCTGGAGAACGGGTCTCCGGAGGGATTTGAGGGATATTTTACTGGTGGTTTGCAATGTAAGAAAATACAGAACCTGAAACATTTCAAGGAAAAATAATAAAGTAATAGTGAAGATGACATCAGCGAGCTTGAAATGTGCTGTGATAGTCTTGAAAAGTGAAGTATTTACCCATTACTAGGGGTCTCAGTGTTACCTGTTTGTTGGGAAGTATTATCTTACTTTTATTGAAGCACAATTGAAAGGTACAGCATAGTTTATGAAGATAATTCTAGTAATTGTTAGAACATAGATATTAGCATGTGTTTTATACTCACTTAATTAATTGTTCTAAAGATACCACTGGTAATTGCGTTTTCCTGGAAGAGTGGTTTGTTATACTTAGAAACAATGGAGTAATGAACATCTTTATCTACACAGCCTTATGTGCATATACAAAGACATTTTTTGCTACAAGTAAAAAACAATATTTTTAATCAAATTGATTTTTTTTCCTCATAAAATGTCTGGAGGAATGAAATACTGACATGTGCTACAATATGGATGAACCTTGAAAACGTTATATTGTGTAAAAGAAGCCAGACACCAAGCAACATGTTGTATGATTTAGTTTACATGAAATACCTAGAAAAGGCAAATCTATAGAAACAGCAAGTAGATCGGTGGTTGTGAAGACCTAGGTAGAGTAGGAGGAATGTAGGATATTGAATTTGTTAAAGACATTTGCTTACTAGAGTAGTCTTATTATTTTTTAATAGAATTTTTTTCATAGCAATTTTCAGGTTCACAAGGAACTGAAGGTGCAAAGATTTTCTGTGTACCCCTGCCTCCACAGGTGCGAAGCCTTTCCCCCTCATCAGCATTCCTCACCAAGTACGCCTGGAGTTGCCCTGCATCTTTGTCTAGATCAGTGTCCTAAAGCATTGTTTAGGCCTTCTCCTGTGTTTTTGTTTGGTGGTTTCCTAGTTTTGGGTCTTACATTTAAGACATTTGATCCATTTTAGGTCCATTTTGGTCTATTTTAGGTTTACTTGCTGTATACTTGTGAGAGATGGAGGTCTGGTTCTTTGTATATGGATACCCAGTTTTCCTAGCACCCATTTATCAAAGAGACTCCTTTCTCCAATGTATGTTCATGCTGCCTTTGTTGAAAATCAGTTGGCTGTAGATATGTGGATTGATTTTTGGGTTCCCTGTTCTGTTCCATTAGTCTGTATGACTATTTCTATATCAGTACCATACTGTTTTGGTTACTATCTAGCTTTGTGTGTGTTTCAAAGCCAGATACAGTATTGTGATGCTTCCAGCTTTGTTCTTTTCATTCAAGATTACTTTGGTTATTTGAGATTTCTTGTGATTCCATGTGATTGTTTTTTTCTCATTCTATGAAAATATCATTGATAATTATCGAACATATATCTTTGGTATTTTGATAAGGATTGCACAGACTGTGTAGGTTGCTTTGGGTAATGTGGACATTTTAACAGTATTCTTCCAATTCAGGGACTTGGGATGTCTTTTTATTTATTTATTTTTTTTTGGTGCCTATCCTCTTTAATTTCTTCCTTCAGTCTTTAAGTTTTCATTGTAGAGGTCATTCACTTACCTTAGAAGTTTTTCAACAGGTTTAAATTTATTAAATTTAAAATGCAGTTTAGAAGACTATTGCAGCAATTACATGAAAACATTAAAAATGATCAAACTCCTCATTCTTTAGAAAATACCTTGTATTTATTTAAATTTATTTGTAGAATTTAAACATTTTTTGGTGGCAGCTGTGAATGGGATTCTATGTCTTTTTCAGCAATTTTATTACCAATGTATAAAAAGCTACTTTTTAAAAAAATTGATTTTGTACTGTGCAACCTTACTGAATTTATCAGTTCTAAAAATATTTTTGGCAGACTATAGGTTTTTCGATATATGAAATGGTAGCATCTGCAAACAGAGATAATTTGACCTCTTTATCCTCTTTGGATGTCATTTATTTTTTTCTTTTGCTTTGTCTAAGCTTTCCAGTACTGGTGAAAGTGGACATCTTTGTCTTTTTCCTGGTGTAAGAGGAAATGATTTCAGCTCTTTGCCATTCAGCATGATGTTGACTTTGTATTTGTTAGATATAACATTTACTGTGTTAAGGTTCTTCTATACTAATTTTTTGAGAAATTTTTATCATGAGGCGATGTTGAATTTTATTGAATACTTTTTCTGCATCTTGAGATGACCACATGGATTTTATCCTGCATTCTTTTGATGTATTTTGTTTATTGATTTTATAGGCTGAGCTATCTTTGCATCCTTGGGATAAATCCCACTTGATTATGATATACTGTTTAATCGTTTTGTTGTGCTCGATTCAGTTTAGTAGTATTTTATTAAGAAATATTTTCATTGGTTTTCATCAGGAGTATTGATCTGTAGTTTTTTTTTTTTTTTCTATTTCTTTTTTGCAGTGCTAGGAATTGAACCCAAGGAGCATTGAGCTAAATTTCCAGCCCTTTTTGGTTATTTTGAGACAGGATCTCTCTCACTCAGTTGCCTAAGTAGTCCTTGAATTTGTGATCCTCCTTCCTCAGCCTCCTGGGTAGTTGGGATTACAGGTGTGTGCCACCATGCCCAGTTGTAGTTTTCTGTTTTTGTTGTGTCCTTGTCTGGTTTTGGTGTGAAGGGAATGCCAGCCTAGTGGAATAAGTTTGGGATGGTTCCCTGTCTTTGAATCTTTGGAATAGTTTGAGAAAAATTGGTCTTCCTGCTTTTGTTGAGAGACTCTATATTACCAATTTATCTTGATACTTGCTATTTTAGTTATTCTGTGTCCTTGTCATTTAGTTTTTGTAGATTTTGTGTCCAAATGTCTATCATTTTTTCTCGGTTTTTCAATTCGTTGGCACATATTTGTTTATAGTAGTTCCCAGTGATCCTTTCTATTTCTGTGGTTTCAGTTGCAATGCCTTATTTTCATTTGTGATTTTATTTGTTTGGGTGTCCTCTATATTTTTTCTTAGTGTAACTAAAAGGAGTCAAAAATTATCTTTTTAAGAACTCAGTTTTTCATTTTATTGATTCTTTGTGTGTGTGTTTTATTATTGCCATCTTTATTTCACTTCTGATCTTTGTTTCCTTCCTTCTGCTAATTTTGCATTTGGTTTGTTCTTGCTTTTACAGTTCTTTGAGTTGCATTGTTAGGTTGTTTGCAGTGTATTTTTTTTTTTCTTTTTAATGTAGGCCCTTACTACTTTAAACTTCCCTTATGGTAGTATGTTTGCCATATCCCATAAGTTTTGGTGGGTTGTATTTTCATTTCATTTTTTTCAAGACATTTTAAAATTTCTTCTTGATTTCTTCCTTGAACGATTGGTCATTCAAGAGAATGCTATTTAATACACATGTATTAATATAATTTCTAGAGTTATTCTCGTCAATTTCTGGTTTATTTCATTGTGATCAGATAACGTACGTGGTATGATTTTGATTTTTTTTTTTTTTAATTTGTGGAGATTTACTTTGTAGTCTGTCCCAGAGAATGTTCTGTGTGTTGATGAGAAGAATGTGTATTCTGCAGCTGTTGGATGAAATGTTCTATAAATGTATGTTAGATTTATTTGATCTATGATATAGTTTAACGCCACCTTTTTTTTTTTTTTGGTGCTAGGATCAAACTTGGGGCCTTGTGCTTGTCAGGCAAGCACTCTAACCACTAAGCTAAATCCCCAGCCCCCTCCACCTTTTCTTTGTTGATTTTTCTCTCTTTATTTTGTCTAGATGATCTCTCTGTTGATGAAAGTAGAGTGTTGAAATTCCCAATAATTATTATATTCAAGTTTATCTCTCCTTTTGGATTTGTTTGTTTTATATAACTGGATAATCAAGCATTGAGTACATATATGTTTTCTGTTGTTATTTTCTCTTGTTGAATTGATCCCTTCATCATTATATAGTGAACTTCTTTGTCTCTTGAGATAGTTTTGATTTAAAGTCTGTTTTTCTTGGTGGAAGTATGGCTGCTCTTGTTTGCTTTTTTTTAGTTTTTAATTTTTTTATTTTGAGGTGCTGGGGATTACTAGGCAAATGTTCTACCATTGAGCTAAACCCCTGAAGCCCTCCTGATCCCCTCCTGTACCCTTCCTGTTTGCTTTTGGTTTCCATTGACGTGATAATTTTTTCCCATTCCTTCATTCAGTCTGTGTGTGTCATTACTGGTTAAAAATGAGTTTCTTGAAGGCAGTATATTGTTGGATCGTCATTCTTTCTTTTTTTTTTTTTAGCTATTCAGCCATTTTTTATCTTTATTTACTTATTTGTTTTTTTTGAAGCAGGGTCTCACTATGTAGTTCAGGCTAGCCTTGAACTCACTATGTAGCCTAGGCTGGCCTTGGTCTCAAGGCTATCCTCCTGCTTCAACCTCTCAAATGCTGGGATTATAGGCATAGGCCACCATGCCCAGCTGCCATTTTGTATCTTTTAATAGGGCAATTTAATCTATTTAACTTCAAGGGTATTACTGATAAATATGTACTCCTATTTTTCTGTCAATTTTTAAAATATCTATTTTTCCTTCATTTTTGTGTATCATTGATTTGTTGTTCTTCTGTATTGATGCCTTCTTTTTTTAATCTCTTTATCTGTTCTATTGGTGGCTTTTGTACTTTTGCCAATTTTCATGATCGTAATCACCATCCTTTTGCTTCTCATGTAGGTTTCTCTGAAGCATTTCTTATAGGGTTGGACTGGTGGGGGTGAATTCTCTCAGTATTCACTTGATTTAGAAGAACTTTATTTCTTTTTTCCTGAAGCATAGCTTTCCTGGGTATAATATTCTTGGTTGGCAGTTTTTTTGTTTTTGATTATTTTTTTAGGACTTTGATATATCATCCTATTTTCTCCAGGCTTGTGTATTTTCTTTCTTTCTTTTTTGTTTTTTTTAGTGCTGGGGATTGAACTCGGGGCCTTGTGCTTGCAAGGCAAGCACTCTAACCACTGAGCTAAATCCCCAGCCCCATCTCAGGCTGAAAATTTTGTGTTCATCATTGCAAATCTTGTCAGGTCTGGTTTCAGGAAAGACCCAGAACTTGATCATTTCTCAGACGTCCACTGTGCAGGTCTGGGTGACATCTCTTGTGGATTGCTGCAGTACATTCTTCTTTCTCCCTGCTTCTGTCCTTGTCCTTTCTAGCTTATTTTTGTATAACAGCTAGAGTGAGTCTTTGGCACTGTGTTTCATTGTTTCATGCAGGCTCAGAACGCTGTAGTGGATTCTCATTGCACTCAGGATTGCCACCAACACATTAGTTACTGCATGTGAGACCCAACAGTGGTACAGAGTCCTATGTGACCTGGGCTCCCGTCACTCCCCGTGCTTACTCAGTTCGTCCCTCTTGTGTGAACACCCCAGAGCCAGAGCTGTTCCTGCCTCAGTCAGCTCTGTCATAAACACTAATTTTGTCATCTACTCTGTCTGACTAGAACCTTATAATTTAATGTTTTTCTACTTTGTCGTCTTTCCATTAATATTTGGCTCCACTCAGACTTCTACTACATTGTAGACTATTTCTCCCATACCCTCAGTTCTTTTTAGAAAACCCCCTCCGTTTATATTTAGGTACCAGCAGCTGAACACTGTCTTGTCTAGCCAATGTTCCTAACCAGTCCTTAGGCTTCCCAAACAAGTGGTCTTGGATGCTTTTGGCTCTAGACACTGTCACTATTGTCTTCTGTCATTCTCCCATGTGTGCTGGGAGAATCTTGACAGGTGGCTCATAGTCTTCCCTCCATTCTTACTAGAGGGGGAAGGAGTCATCTAGTCATTTGCAAGACAATGTCTTTGTATGGGGAACATTTACTTCTGAGGTCCAAAGTCTTTCTTAGTCATAAGGCACGGGCTCATCCTCAGAAATCCACACTTGAGGTGCTCTCTGAAATGTATATTTGAGAGGGTTCTAAATGTTTTCCCCATGGTCCACAAGCTCTAGTAAGCCTTTATTTGTAGCATACATGGTCTTTTATTGTAGTAAGGTCTTGTGGTCTTTGACCTATTCTGTTTTGCTGTTCTTTAACCTATCAGTTTGCCCAGATCTGACAGAAATGAAATGAAACTTAAATGCCATGGTTTAAAAATGGGAAGAGGACCTGAATAAACATTTCTCAAAAGAAATACAAATGACTAGTAGGTATAGAAAAGTGTATTCAGCATCATTCATCAGCAGAATGAGATACCACCTCACACCTGTTAGAATGACTGCTATAAAAAAGACAAGATAAAAGTGCTGGTGAGGATGTGGAAAAAAGGGAGCCTTTGCATATTGTTGGGACTGTAAATTAGTTTAGCCATGATGGAAAACTGTGGAGGTTCCCTCACCCAAATAACCCGCCAGTCTCACTACTGGATACATGTCCAAAGAAATAAATCAATGTGTCACAGAGATATCTGCATGCGAACGTTTACTGCAGCAGTGTTCAACCTAGTGTTCATTAGTGGATAATGGAGAAAGAAAACAACATAAATGGCCATTAGTGGACAAATAATGTCATATATGTACATGATGGAATACTCTCCAGCCTTAAAAAAATAATGAAAACCTGGTCATTCACAACAATATGGATGAACCTGTAGGATATTATGCTTAGTTAAATGAGCAGGCATAGAAAGACAAATACAGAATGATCTCCTTTCTGTGTGGAATCTAAAGAAGTGGAACACCGAGAAACAGAGAATAGAATGATTGTTGTCAAGTGCTAGAGTGAGAGCCAGAGGATGAAATAGAAAATGGTCAAAGGCCCAGCTGTTCCACTTCTTGCTATGTTCCCAAAAGAATTAAAATCATTATACCACAGGGATATATGCACACCCATGTTTATATCAGCACAGTTTGTAATAGCTAAACTGTGGAAGCAGCCCAAATGCCCATCAACAGCAGAATGGATTAAGAAAATGTGGTTTTTTTAGACAATGGAGTACTACTCTGCCATAAAGAATGATAAGCTTGAGATATTCCTAGGTAAATGGATGCATCTTGAGACCATACTCCTAAGTGAAATAAATCAGACACACGTGTTTAAATATCGCATAGTTTCTCTGGTGTGAGAAACTGAAGTGTAAATAAAGACTAAAATGTATTACATTGGGAAAGGGAAGAAAATGTCCAAATGGGAAAGGGAACAAGGGAGGGGGAAAGGAACAGAGTGTCAAGAGAAATAAGAAATGGAAGGAAAAAATGGAAACAAATCTTTTGTAAATAGGGAGGGAGGAGGGGGTGAGGGGAGGGGAACGAGAGAAAAAGAAGCAACAAGATATATCATGAAAATGGTCAAAGGATGTAGCCTTTCATTGAGATAGGAGGAGTAAGTTCAAGGGGTCTACCACGTGACTTGGTAACTATAGCTACTAATAACATACAGTATTTTGAAAATCATTGATTAGATTTTAGGTGTTCCTATCACAGAAAAGGATAAGTATGTGATGTAATGTACATGTTAATTGTTAATTAGCTAATTGAGCCATTCCACGATATATGCATAGTTCAGAATATCATGTTGTGTACAGTAAGTATGTACAGTTTTTACTTGTCAATTTTAAAAATGGATTTAATTTTAATATTTTACAAGCTCCTTTGTTAAGTTGATGTTTATTTTAATATGTGGTGCATGTATTGAAAAATGATTACATTCCTCTCCTCTCTAGCTGATTTGTGATGTCCCTGTTAAATTTCTAGAGAAATTTTTTTTTTTTTTTTTTTTTTTTTTTTTTGGTGGTGCTGGGGATCAAACTCAGGACCTTGGGCTTGCTAGGCAAGCACTCTAATCACTGAGCTAAATCCCCAGCCCTCTGTTAAATTTTTATGGAATGGAATGTGTTTCATTCATCTGTCTGTTTTTGGTGCCAGTGCACTAAGCACTACTGAGGCTTTTAGTATGTTTCAATATTTAGAAGGGGTAGTGTTTTCTCATTGACTTTATTTTTCAGAATTGTTGGTGATGGTCTGGTTCTTTACACTTTCATATGATTTTGAAAACCCTTTATAGTCAAGTTATAGAAAGAAAAATCTCCATTATGTTCTGTTCTTTTTTTCCTTAGAAGCGTGTTAAACTGGGCTAGCTGACGAGTTCACATAAATTAATATTTTATCAAAATTTTTACTTTTTAATAGTTTAAATCATTTTTACTATGAATACCAATGATGTATCTTCTTTTTCTTAAAAAAGTAGGCAAAAATGTAAATGATCTGTAAAATTTGTTTTGTTTCAGATATGTTTTCTTCTTTTTGCCATTCTCTACGTTGTTTCCTACTTTATCATCACAAGATACAAAAGAAAATCAGGCAAGTAGACACATTTTAATTAAAACTTTTATTACAGTGCCCGATGGTTTAGGCACAGTGTAGGGCCTCTGTCAGTACACTTTAACGTGGTAGTGTATTGAATATACTGATGATTGAAATCAACAGTTGCCTCATACTAAGAACACTAAAAATAACTTCCAGGTTATTTGACTTCCTGTAGGGTCACCCTCTTACAGCAGCGTCCTTATTTATTACAATTCTTATGTCCAGCTAAGAATAGTGCTGGGCTGTTTAGTACCTGGCAAATTCCAGAGTTTATGAGGATATTTGGTTCCTTGTGACTAGCTCTGACTTTTGCTCCCAGGATCCCTTTTCTGATTACTAGAATATATTTTCTTTTTCTACGGCAATGTAGAATTTACAGTCTTCATAATGGTCCTGATATTCAATTATGTAGTATAATAAATAAATAATATTTATTATTTTATGTTATCCTGATCTAGCCAGAAAGACCACTATATCTTTATTTATTTATTTTAATTTTTTGAGACAGTGTCTTGCTATGTAGTTCAGGCTGGCCTTGATTTCACTGTGTAGCTCATGTTCACCTTAAACTCACAATGATCCTCCTCCCTCAGCCTTCCGAGTTTATTCTTTTTTAAAAACAAACTTTGTACTGATTAATTAATGGACTTTTAGGCCAGTGTTTTATAAGCATCAAAGCAATGTCATTTATCATCGTTGTTTTCTAGCAATCACAAGAATTTCTACCTGTGATGTTGAGCTGGTATTAGGTGCTAATGTGACACCTAAAGATTCCATGTATTAAGGATCTTTTGCTATTATGTTATTGCTTACTTTTGAGTAAAATTGTAAAACTTTTGAGAGAGATAAGGAGATAATTCTTGCTCTAGTGTATCACTTTAGTGTTACTACTTAGCTCTGTGGGTGCAGTGAAATATTACTTGGATTCTGTAATCTCTCGAAATTTTGAACATCTGGAGATCCAAGCTGTTTTAAAAGATATTTTGGTGTAATTTAATAGAGTAAATTTCTGTTCATTCACTCCTCCTTGCTCACAGAAGGAGGAGTGAATGAACAGAATTGCGTTGTTTTAGGGTGGGGATAATGAACAGGAACATTGGAGATTTATGAAATGGTTTTTGTGGTAATCCAGGAGTAGTGGGAATGAGGACCCTGAACCTAGTTGTTAGAGTGTTAATAGTAGAGTTGAAGTGGATATGGAAGTGATAAAACAGTCTTTCAGAATTAACAGTTGATTGGATGTGGGTACAGCAGCATACAAATCATGCCAATGTTCTGTGATATCTTTGGTTATAAAGCCTGTTCTGGGCAGCTTACAATTAGGGATGGGCCCTGGACTAGCAGAATGGCCCAGATACACCACTGGTGCTGAGACAGCAGTGTGCCCAGAAGTCCACAACTTGAGGGGAGAGCTTCTGAGGATATTAGGTGTAAGAGGTGCAGGAGGGGCCTGGAGTGGTTTGCAGTGTCCTTATCATAGTCCAAGGGCCGTTTGGCTGGTGAGTTTGTATGGGAGGGCACAGCAGATGATGGCTGATAGGCCTGAGAGAGGGAGGGAGAAGAGATGAGTGTCAGAGTGAAGCTGTGTGCTTCTTAAAAAAGCTACAGAAAACAGTATTTTTCTGTCTGTGTCTTGAAAAATAATTCTGAATTATTGAGGCAGTAATATCTAATGTAGTTTCGGATGTTCAAGAGAACTTCATTATTATCATTACTAATGACAAATTCAAATGTGAGAAAACTACAAATTTTAATTTTATAGTAAAAACTTTTGTTGAATATTATCAGAAAATTTCATTCATTAGCAGTTTTTACTTAACATGTTTAATATACTTCATACTGGTCCTAAGGGTCCACTGAGTTTTATTGTCTTGATTAAATATTTGGAAAACTTTAATTTTTATGTGGTAGTTAATTAGGACTTTTAAAAAATATCAAAGCATTTCACTCTTTAATCATATACCATCCTACCAGATTTAATGATATTTAAGTTGGGATCTTTGCTGAAGTAAACTCAATGTACTTTAAAAGTTTTTTCTATTCACTAATTGCTTTTTAAGGGTTATATTTTTGTCATATTTTTAAATAAATTAATGAAACATTTTATTGGAAGTTGAATAATAATACTTTAAATGTTTTTGCAGATGAACAAGAAGATGAAGATGCCATAGTCAATAGGATTTCGTATGTATCCTCCAATTCAATTCTTCTATTTTAGTTTCTGAAGTCAAATTCTGAAAGTCAGTTCTAATATTTGGACAGAAATATGAGAAAAGTTCCAATAATTTTATCAATATTAATGCTAGTCTTGAAAAGCACATATAAGCAAATAAGCATGTATAATTGAGGATTGATTATCTCCTTTTAAAATTTGTATAGTTAAAGAGATGCCAGTTTTGTATTCAGAGGAGTTAATGAGGAGATGGGCTTGAACTTGGGAACATTAGTGGGTCTAAAGAGGAAAAATCCTCCCTGTTTGAGTTGTCTGCTGAGAAGGCCGTGGTTGTAGTGAACAGGGGTGGAAATGGAATACAAAGAGCTTTACCCCCTAAGCTGCTGGAGAAGTTGCTGATCTGATGTTCCATTTCCTCATGTGTAACTCCTATAAGCAGTGCACTCTCCTGTGTATCTGCCATACATCTGTCCAAGTAATGAAGTTCACATTGGTGCAGTACATGTTTACCAGTTGTCCCAGGAGTGCCCGTTATGGCAGAAGGATCATTTTAGAAGCACACGCTGCACTTATTGTCATGTCCCTTTAGTTTCCCTCCGGTACAAACACTCCCTTAGTATTTTCTTGATACTTCCCAAGGGTACCGGTCAGGTATTCGGTTTTGTCTGATGTTTCTTCCTGGTTACCTCCAGATTATGCCTCTTTTGGGGAGGGGAGAGGAGAGAAGCTGAGAAAAAGAGAGAGAAAAAAAGATCACATGTGCTCACACACACATATGCATACAAACATGTGCATCCACATGGGGTGGCACAACATTCAGCCATAAAAAGTAGTCAGGTACTGACACATACTGCAGTGTGGAGGAACTGCAAAAACATCCAAGCCCACAGGAAAAGTCTTATGGTATAGGACTCTGTCTGCAAGAAAGATGTGGAAATTAATCAAAAGTAGACTGATGACGCATGCACTGAAGGAAAAGGGGTATGAGGAATGGCTGCTTCACGGGTTTTTATTTGGCGGTGATAAAATGTTTTGGAACTGGAAAGTGGTAGAGATTGTACATCATTGTGAATGGACTAGAAACCACTGAATTGTTCACCTTAAGATGGTAAATTTTATGTAATGTGAATTTACCTCAGTGCAAGAATCAATAGTTGCAGACAAATGACTCGAATAGGCTTGGTTTAATTCACCACTGAAATATGAATATAAACAGATCCTACCTGATTAGATTGGGTCATTTAAATTATTTTAAGTGCCCTAGGGAAGTTGGATAAGAAAAACCATTGCAACTTCACACTGGGAATTCTTATTGTATGGGTTTAAAGTAGGCACAAAATTTGCTGTTTTAAGTTTACAGGATTATGGGATTTTAGTTTTAGTCATAGCATATCATGATGATTCCTCTGTGTAAATTACCGCTCCTGTGAAAACAATAATGCATTTACCTCATTTAGAAAAAAACTGCCTGGAGGGAAGGCCTAATGTGGGTGTCAGAGTGAGAGTTAGGAGTGCCTCCGAGATGGGGGAGCGCCACAGAGGAAGGGGTGTCCCTGTGGCAGATAGTCAAGAGCAGGAGTCACGAACAGGAGGTGTGTCTGTGTGAGGCTGAGTCAGCGTGATAGGAGACTAATTAGTTGTGTGGAGGGTGGATTCATTAAAAAGAATAGAAACCAGGTACAATCAGGGGAAATAAAACAATCAGAGAGAACAAAAATACTGAGTTATTAGATTGGAATTAGGCATATCAGTATAACTCAGAGTTTCTAACATCTGGAGAGTTACAGAACTCGGCATAGAGGTAAGTGCAGGTATATGTGTGTGTGTGTGTGTGTGTGTGTGTGTGTGTGATATATGCAGAGCAAACTTGCACTTGTGGCTCTGCCTAGCTCCCGGGAACACCCGCAGGCACAGCTTCCAGCAGAACTCAGAAGAGCCTTGTGCCCAAACACAGCCTTCCACTGAATGGAACCAGGCTCCTCAGAGAAGAGGCTGATTCCAGGGCTGCAGAAGGGAAAGGCCCAGGCTGATTTGATATACTCAGTTGAACAGAACACAGGCAAGTGCTTACGGAATGACAGGGGTATGTTGAAGGGTAGCCGAATCCTTAAGGGCTCTCATGCCAAATTGGGGACACCTTGAGCATCAAACTAGATAACTATTACAATGGATTGCAACCCACTGGATACAGTAAAACAGTCTCGAGTCTGTACTAATGAAACTGGTAAGTTAATAAATCAAAAGTTTGCCAAGAAGAGGCTGTTTTCCTCATCTTAAGCTCCCCTTATCACTGAATACTAATTAAAGGGCAGAGTAGCTTCAGGGTAGAGGTGAACAGGGTCAGTAGGGCACACAGTAACCCCTCAACCACCTGAGGTCCTCATTTCCCCTTCACCCTGCTCCATTGCGGCCCTCTGCCTCTCAGAGATATCAGCACCCTTTCTGGGTCAGGTCCGAAGCCTTGGAGTCATCTTGTCCCTCACCCCCTCCCCGCTCCCTCTTTTCAGCTCCAGGCCAGGAGTCCTGTTGGTTCCGCCTTCAGGATCTGACTGCTCTTTTGTCTCTGCTGCCACCACACTGGCCTGTGCCCCTCGTCTCTGTTGCTGCGGTAGCTTCTTATGTGTTTCTTTGCTTCCATCCTTGTTTATGATCCAAAAGGCAGCCAGATCACACCCCTCCTCTGCTCAGAGGTCTGCAGGGGTCTCGTGCCTCTTGAAGAGACAGCCACAGTGCTCACAGTGGCCTGAGGCATTACATGATCTTCTCCATGACCAAGTGGCCCCTTTGTGACTCAAGTCCAACCACACCACAAGCTCCATTCTTTCAGCCTGTTTGTCTGCCCAGAATGTGTTTTGTCAACTGTCCCTCCGAGTTTCTTTGACCCCCTTCAGTTTTGTTTTTGCTTCGTTTCTCTAAATCTCAACTTTTCAATGAAGCCTACCCTGACTGCCATACTTATTATTGAATCTATGTGTCCTTCCCCATCTCCAGTCCTCCTTACCTTGCTTTATTTTTCTGTAGCACTAATAGCACTAATAGTCTTTGTTGTACACTTACACATTTAATATTTCAGTGTTTATTGTCTGGCTCTCCCTCTGCATTGTAGGCCCTGTGAGAGCAGGAATATTTGGTTGTGTTGTTCACTGTTCTAAAGTGCCAGCAACAGTCCTGGCACGGAGTCAAGCACTCCATGGACATCTCCCTGGTGAATGAGCAGGAAGGACTCTCTAAGTCAGTGTCTCTGGTATGTGTGCTCCCAGGAGCCCTGGAGGTAATTCTGATGGTGCTAGTGGTGGCTCCATGATGGTCCTGATGGTGTGCTAGGCCCTCCATGGGTGTTCTCATGATCCCGTTGGTGAAGAACCACTGATTGAGAGAGAGGGATTGAGAGCCTAACTCATAGAGTGTATGTTTAGTGATTAGCTAGATGGAGACACCAGCATTTTACTGATGAGTGGAGTCTCACACTGAACCATTAGGATGGAGGGATTGTTGCAGAAGTTGGGGAAAGAATTTCAAGAAAGAAACAGTGCTTGTGACCTTGAAATACTGTAGAAGGTCAGATTCAGATTGCAGCTAAATAGTATTTGATGGATTTGATCACGAGAACCTTTTCACCACTATGAGGAGGATCAGAAATCCTAATGCAGTGGGTTGAGACAGACATTGGTATAGAAGTAAGATATGATGTGTAAGTTCTACTCAGGAAGCTTTTTGAAAGAACAGAAATTCCTGAGGAAGTTTATCCTCTGAGAGTCAGAAGCTAGAGGAGAAGGTGGCATGGATGGTGAAGAGTGTGGTCACCTGTGATACAAGGCTCTTGGCTCCAGCAGGGGTACCAGTGACAGAACCATGGTGTCCATTGGTGGTTCTCTCTGGTGGTCAGTGTAGAGGGAGTTTACCCTTCTTTTTCCATTCAGGCACTTTATGGGGCCGAGGAGCAGTGGGGCTATGGTAGAAGCTTGGGAAGAGCCTGATGATGGTGGTCAAGAAGAGGAATAGAGATCCAAGACGCAGGGCCTAGCTTTTTGCCACCTGAAAGTATGTGACAGCTTTGTAGAAAGTTAGCAGAAGTTAAAGGTGGCTGTGTTTTAATTCATTATAGTTTTGCAAAGACACTTTATAGAATGATCGGGAGATGATGGCTCTGTTTATATTAGTTATATTCAACATCTAACTGTAGGCCCCGTACTAGCTCATGGAGATGAGGAGAGGTGCTTCCTTCCTGGTTGGATTAGGGAGATAGTCATAACTGTCAGTTATTTGGGAAGACACTTTTCTTTTACTCTGCCACCATAATGACAAAAGATGCATTACTCTGACGATGTAATTTTTATGAAATACTACTGCACTTTAGAAGGTAACATTTCTGAAACTGTCCTTCAGTTCTCAAAGGGCACTTTTTTTGACTGTACTGTACTCTACTACTACTTTTTTAAACTCAGGGCCATATTTAAGCACTCAAGGGCACCGGAGATGATTTTCTGATCTTTCTGGTATCTCTGGGGCCAATTACAACAACTAAAGTGGAACAGATTCTAATAGTTTTTTTTGCTGAAAAAGCAGGCATTATAGTTATGGCGACCATGTATTTAGGATTTTTCTGGTCACTTGTGACTTTGCCCCATATGCTAACTCCTTTTGTCAGATCACTGGTTCCAGTTTTTGATTTGGAAACTGTTGGCCTTTGTTGCCAGGTATGTGAGAAAATGAAGAGGAGAGAGGAGCTAATTTACTGAGAGGAGCAGGAAGGTAAAAGTTGGGGACTACTTCACAGGGCCAATGGCATTGAAGGTTTGCTGAAAGTTCGTGTGTGAGTTTGCCATGTAGAGTATGTAGAGGACACTCTAGGGAGAGAGCAGCCGTGCAGAGGGGTGTGAGACCCTGAAGAAGCATTTGATGTTTAGGACACGAGAAAGGTAGGGAAATAAGTGTGTACTGAGATGTGTCTCAATCAGAGGAGACTGGAAGGATGTTGGGATAGCAGCCCAGGACTGGAGTGATGGGAGTTTGGATTTGATCCTGGCTTTGGCATTGGAAGGAGTGATAGTGATCTGGACGGCGTCTTCACTTGCGTGGAGAAGCTTGCTGAGATCACCCCTACGGACGAGGACCTGGTCGTGTGTTTTTCCAAGATGCTGCTGTCTGCTCTGTAGAGCCGATTCATAGCACTTCCCTGTCTCTGATTTACTGAATCCAGGAGGTTTCCAGTCCTTTTGGCTTTTAAGTGGGAATACACTTCTGTACATTGCCACAAGATGGCATTGGCCTCAAAGTTACTCTAGCATTTTGGGCATTTAGTATGATTTTTTCCTCCTGCTCTTTCTTAGATTTTGTTACATTTATTTTTACATCCTTCCAAAATTTAGTGGAATGGGCATTAAGGTTTTATCTCTAAAGTTAGTGAAGTTTTCTTTGCTGTTTTATTCTTTTAAAATGTTTTAAAAATCAGTATTTGTTATAACATTTTAAATATTTCAGAAATGAGGAAGTAAAACCCGCTTAACGATCCTACTGTCCTGTGAATGGGATCGTTACATGATATGCTGAATTTTTTGTGTGTTTCTCTTTTCTTGATTATGTGGATGTTTTGGGGGAGTTGGATTGGGGGGGTTGGATGGGGAGCATGTTTTATGTTTATTGTCCATGTTTTTCTTCAGTTTGGTTTGTTGACTTTATTTTAGATATTTTCCATACTTGAGCTATCTTATTTTTAAAAATGACAAAAGTAGCATTTTTAGTATTGTTTTAATCCTGGAGTATTAGTAGTTCCCTACCGTGTGCTACTGTTACTAACCTTAATTCTTTTTAGCTTTCTATTTTTCTTTTTTATTTCCAAGAACATTTATTGGTACATTGTATACATAGTGATCACATTCATATTCATCATAGCTAATTTGCACCTACACATGATACATCTTGGTTTCCCCCTCTTCTTCCTAACCCCTCCCTTCCACTCCTCCTCCCTTCCCTATTTACAGTAGCTTTATTTACATTTTTCCCCTTTTTCCCTTTCTTTTTTTCTTTCCTTCTTTTCCCCCTCCTGCCTTTCTAATTCTCCTCCCTACTGAATATTATCTTTCCTTTACTTATTATCTATTATACTTTTTTGTCCTTATTTACACTTATGGTTTCTCATACTAGAGAAACGATTTGATATATGCTCATGTGTGTCTGATTTATTTCACTTAAGAGTGTGTTCTCGAGGTACATCCATTTACCTATAAATATCTCAAGTTTACTCCATTGTATAGAAAAACTTAATTCTTTTTAAGAGCTCTCTGGCCATCAGCTTCCCCCTCAACCCTTCCCTGTAGCCATTTTACTTATTTATTTACAGGACTAATTTTTTTTTATAAATAACAATTTTAACATTGTTTATATTTGGATGGTAGGATAATAGATGATTTTTTGTTTCCTCATTCTTGGTCATTCATCGTTCTTTAATTAATTAATTTTTTGAGTGCTGGGGATCGAACTCAGTGCTTTGTGCTTGCTAGGCAAGTGATCTACCATTTGAGCTAAATCCCCAACCCTCATAGTTCTTTTATTAACATGTATTAATTGTACATATTAGTGATGTTCAGTGTGATATTTCAACATGTGTAAAGCATGCACTGATCTAATTGGGTACTTAACATTTTCCTTTCCTTGTTGCGAAGTAACCATTTTTAATTAATTTTTTTTTTCCGTACTGCTTTCACAAGTGTTTTTTCCATCAGAAACAGTTGTTGCATTGCTGTTAACATACAGTATTAAAGTTAATTCACTGCAGTGTGAAATGAAAGCTTAAAAGAGAAGTGCCCACTGCTGTAGAATTTGTGAAGAGCTGTTCCTGCGGCATGTGTGCCTTCAGTATGCATCTGTAGTACATGTACCTTCAGCACGCCTGTCTTCATTACAGCTGTCTTCAGTTTGTGTGCCTTCAGCGTGTGTGTCTTCGGAATGTGTGCCCTCTATCTCCTTGTGAGAGTCTTGTCATGGGGAGGGGCTTTGGGAGTTAACATGGTTCAATTCCGGGATCACATCTGATCCTTTGTCTCCCAACGGCATATATTTAATGAGATTCTGATGTGCTTTTTTGATTGAAAATTGGAAGAGTTTGTGCTCTTTGCTCTGTTCCCATGTCCACTGCTTTTCCAGACACAAGTGACCATGGCTTTTCTCTCTTCCAGGTTGTTTCTGAGCACTTTCACCCTTGCCGTTTCAGCTGGGGCTGTTTTGCTTTTACCATTCTCAATAATCAGCAACGAAATCCTACTGTCGTTCCCTCAGAACTACTATATTCAGTGGCTGAATGGCTCCCTGATTCATGGTCAGTATATGTTGCTTAATACAATCATGATTCATATTTTAATTCTTTTACTGCACTGTATTTTTAGATTTTTTTCTGTTTTCAGCTTCCTTCATAGTTTGCAACTTCTTCCAGTAAACTTTTGGGATCCTTAGTAGAGTCAGAAAACTGGATTTGACTTATTAATTCCTGTTGGTAGTTTTGAAAGACGTTCTTCTTTCATTTAATCCAGAAGCAGTTTTTAGGTTTACTATGATGTTAATAATACAGTTTCACATAAATACTTACGAAGAGAATTTCGGTTTATCTCTTTATGTCAGAAGACTTCACTCTCCATTGAAGACTTGGAAAACCAGAGGCCATAGTTCCTGTTATGTTTTCTACTAGATTCTTTCATTATTTTATTTTATTTTATTTTATTTTTTTGGTGCTGGGGATCGAACTCCTCAGGTCCTTGTGTTTGCAGGGCAAGCACTTTAACCACTGAGCTAAATCCCCAGCCCTCTTTCATTATTTTAAAATATATAATAGAAGAGGAAAAAGCTTCTCTGTCAAGTACAAATATTAACGTGATTTAAGAAAAATAATGACTGACTTCGTGTAGATAACAAGGTTTATTGCTTTGAAGCCAAGTAGCCTTGCACTCCAGCTTTGGCTCAGCCTTTCTCTAGCAGACAGGGGAGTCACCTCAGCTTTCACTGTCTGTATCAGTTAGGGTCCACGAGGGGAACAGATTTAATATAAAATGTGTGTATGATGTATAAAAGATTTACTAGGCAGGCTTATAATGACCACCTGCAGAGTCAGGTGTGGAAGAATACAAACAGGCCATCTGTGCACTGGAGAGCTGGAGGATCCAGTGAAAAGTCTAAGTCCTGGAGCTCACTGCAGAGTCCTGTGCGAGTTCATATCAGGAAGCTGAAGGTCTGCACTGGAAGCCTGGAGATGGACATCCAAAGGCAATAGTGAAGACTGGTGCTACTCTGAAGAAGCAGAAGCAAGACTTCCTTCTTTCCCTCTTCATTCCATGCAAGTTACAAACCTCTAGGTTGGTGCCTCCCGCATGCAGGGTTAGTTTTCTGTCTTCAGTAGGTCCATCATCCAGACACACCTAGAACTGTGCTAAACCAATCGGCAGGGCATTTCTTATTCAAGTTGATGCCACAGTTAATTATCATGCTGTCTGACCTCAGTTTCCTAATCTCTTCGGATCAGTAAAACTCACATTGCAGGTTTTTTTCAGGAATATACCTATTGTAAGTATCTCTTAATAGGCATTTAATAGGTGATAGCTATTATAGTTGTCTAGGCTGGGATAGTTTTTTCTTTACTCTTTCTGAAGGGTTTTACTGGTTTTTTATATATTAATTTGGTTTATATACACTGAACCTTTCTCACTTAGAACATGCTGGTGTATTCTTTTATAATTATTTGTTAGCATTGATTATAGGGTTTTTTTTAATATCTCTCTTGTTCATCTTGTCCCCATTTTGTTAGTAATTAATTTTTGTTATTACTGCATTATTAGTTATTTTATTAGTGTCATTAGTTATTGATGTTATTAGTGTTAATAGTTAATTTTATTATAGAAGTATAATTTGATAGTTATGTGGTGCATTAGATACATTTTCTTAAACATGAAAAGCATCTGACAAAATCAGTATATCTCATTTCCAGTTATTTTCATACAGACCCAAATCTTTTTTTTCTATGCCAATGAAGAAACCTTTTATCATGAATGAGGACAATTTTTGTGAAACATATCTTGAAAAATAGTCAGTTCAAGTATTTGCTATGCATTTAAGTTCTGCTATGCTGTTTTTTAAATTTTATTTATTTATTTTTTTGGGGGAGTGCTAGGGATCGAACTCAGGGCCTTGCACTTTCTAGGCAAACACTCTACCAGTTGAGCTAAATCCCTAACCCCTGTGCCATTTTTTAAGATAAAGGGTTTCTGCTTTTTTTTTTTTTTTTGTGCCGGGGATGGAACTCAGGGTCTTGTGCTTGCCAGGCAAGCACTCTAACCACTGAGCAAAATCCCCAACCCCATTTTCTTCTTTTAATTAATGAAAATGTCCTCCTTCAATAATACTTAGCTAACTTTCTATTTGATCTAGAAAAATATGAATCAGCAGTATCTTGTTTCCATTCAATTTATAGTATAGGTCATTGAATTTGGAATTCCAGCCTTGATATAAAGAAGTGGAAGAACTTGCCCAGGTAGTATGATCATGGATCACTACTTGGGTTATGAAAGGGTTTGCTACTTTAGACTGATGTAACTTCTCTTTTAGTTGATGCATGTTCTTGATGCCAGTAATCAAAAGAACAGGGTAAAATTTAAGGCATTACAATTCCGTTGTGAGGCAAGAGTAAATTTCATGTCTCTTATTGTTTGAGAAAGTGCAGAATGTACTTTTGTGGGTGACACTGCTTCAGCATTCCCTTATCTGTTGCTGAGATGGTGGCCCTGCATGTTAAGCACAGCAGCAGCACCACCACCCACTCCACTGTTTCTGTCCTGACTGTGGAAGTAATACGTGCTCATTATGGAGGACATAGAATATACGAAAATATACAAAGAAGGAAATGCAGTCCACTGTTTAGTGTATGTTGTGTGTGTTGCACAGCATACACAATTTACATGCCTTCAGACAGCTCATACTACATAGTGAATGTTTTCCATGCTGGTTGATGTTCTTTGAAAACATTTCAGTGTCTGTAACATGAGCCAGGAGTGTATATGTATTAATGTAGTGGTCTACAGGGGTTCTCTGGGTGATTGGACGGTGGGACCATTTAGTCTTCCAATGACTTAGTACCTGGACTTTTTTCAGATCTTCAGTAGACAGTGCCTGAGTTGTTTCCCAGGTATTGAGTGGCTTCCTCATCTTTGTGGATCACTTTACTTAACTGTTCTTCTGTTGTTGGGTATCTAGAGGGCTTTCCAATTGTAATTACTATTTGGGTTCTGGTAATTTCCTTAGATGATAATTAGGATGAAAATTATAAGGCTGGTGAATATTTGTGCCAAAATATTTTCTAGAATTACTTGTTTGTATTCTAACAGAGGATGAAGGTGCCTTTTGGCTTTAACTACAAACTCAGCAACATTGAATATTAGTGTCTTTAAAATCTCTACCAGCTTCATGGATGGAAAGTCATCTCTCATCATTTTAATTTTAAAAGTTTTAGTGTGTTAGGACATTTTAATTTTGCTTTGTAAAAGATATGATCTATTACATATACCTGTAGATGTATGCATTACATGTATCTACATACATATAGATGTATGTATTACATGTGTCTATATATAATCTGTAATCTATTACATATATAATCAACTTTTCCTCCAACTTGTATGAATTTTTTTTAGTTATTTTGCATTTTATTTGCTCTTTTTATTTCCAGAATTTTAATATTTTATTTCATTTTATTTTTTTGGGGGTGCTGAGGATCAAATTCAGGGCCTCGTGCTTGCTAGGTAAGCACTCTACTACTGAGCTAAATTCCCAACCCTGAATTTTTATATTTTTATGTTGGCTGGTCCTTTTTTTCTTTTTTTTTTTTTTTTGCTTTTGGTTTTCCTAATTGTCTCTGTGTTTAGAAGATCCTTTCCCATCCTGAGATGTGATAGAGATTCACTCTTTTCTTTTTAATAGTTTTGTTTACACTTAACTATTTAATCCATCTGGAGTTTATAGAGGTAACTGCCTTTTCTTTCATCCCTTTCCCAAAGCTAAGTTATTGTCCCACTACCATCAATTGAATATTTTTTCTTTTCTCTGCTTTTTTAATGTCTTATTTTTTAGTTAGTAAATTATTACATTAGAGTCTGTTTCAGGGATCAAGAGAACAGCTTTTATTTATTATTTTATTTTACTTTTTTGGTGCCAGGGATCGAACTGAGGGCCTTGGGCTTGCTAGGCAAGCACGCTAACCACTGAGCTAAATCCCCAGCCCCGAGAAGAGCTTTTAGAGTCAGGTCTGAGTTTGAATTTCAGCTCAGTATTTTATTAACAGCAACTTTGAGCAATTTTTTTTCTAAGTCTTAGTTTTTTATCTATAAAATGGACATATTAAGGTCTAATTGTTACAATTCTTATGTGAGGTGAATGCAGTATGTATATAGTACCTATCTAGTCTAATGCCTGGTCCAGAGTAAGCAAGAAACAAATGCTGGGTCTTACTTCCTGTCCCTTCCCACTGGTTTGTCTGTCTGTTTCTATGTCAGGGCCAATGTTGTTTTAAAGACTATAGTTTTATAGTACTTTTGATATAAATACAGCCCTAACACAGATATCTACATATCTATATCTCTCTGTGTGTGTGTGTGTATGTGTGTGTGTGTGTGTGTGTATGTATGTATATATGTATTTGTGAATGTTTAAAGAAAGACACATTTGATTTGGAAATTTGGAAACCCCAAATCACAGCTGGCAGGTTAATCTCTCCTCAGTGGCTGTATCCAGGTTGGCTTCAGTGAGTGAAAGTCCATGTTGCTGAGCCCATACTCAATCTCCATTTCTTTCTTTCTTTCTTTCTTTCTTTCTTTCTTTCTTTCTTTCTTTCTTTCTTTCTTTCTTCTTTCTCCTTCCTTCCTTCCTTCCTTCCTTCCTTCCTTCCTTCCTTCCTTCCTTCCTTCCTTCCTTCCTTCCTTTCTGTGCTAGGGATTGAACTTGGGGCCTTGTGCTTGCTAGGCAAGCACTCTACCACTTGAGCTAAATCCCCAACCCCTTGGTCTCCATTTCTGTTGCCATGGCCATTTTACTCATGAGCCCACTGGATGGTGATGGGGAGACTGCGGAAAGAGCGTACTGGTATTTATAGTCCTCTTGTCCCTTTGGGTCATTCTGCTTCTTGACTATTGAAATCCTCCTCTGTGGAGATATCATTTGGTGAGCATTTATACAGATCACAGGTGTCTTCACCTTTTTTTTGACCATTCAGAGAAACTTGTCCACATTACCTGTGTCCCTGGTTTCCTTGTCACCAATTTTCCAATTATGTTTCTCTCGAGTCCTAGGCCATCTATTCAAATCACTGGACACAGCCCATTAATTGGTATATAATTGCATGTTTGACCATTTCTCCTTCCAAATAAAAGAAATATCCAAATCTGCTGCCCATTGTTCTATCCTCTCTACTTTGACCTCTTTCCTTCAGGGATGCCCCAGAGAGTGGCCATAGTGCTGTAGCTGTCCTCTTTCAGGTGGTGCATGCAGCCCAGGCCCAGGTCTGGTCTTTCTCTGTCAGCTGATCTTAGGGAACTCCTGCAAAGCCAGTAGATGGGGGCTGTGAGAGAGGAGACATGGTGCGGGAGTGGGCACCATGGGCATTTGGGACCTGATCAGGCTTGATCACGTGTTACCATTTCTGTTTGATAGTAGAGTGCTGCTGGCACATCCAGTTCTTTGGATTACGGAATCATCAAGCACCCAGTTCCTGATGGGCAAATCAAGGCACATGGTAACTTGGCCTGTGGGTTAGCATTCAGTCTCTACTAATGTCCAGTACCAGGCCAACAGCTATTTCTCTAAAGGAGAGTAGTTGTCTAAAAAGGATGGCAGGTCATTTGCGAGGGGCTCCAAATAACATCCTTGTCTGTCACTGACAACTCAAGCATCACTGGCTCTGCTGGATCACATGGCCTCAGTGGTGGAGCAGCTTGCACTTATACCTGTTGCAGAGCCTTCTTCTGTTCTGGGCCTACTCAAAACTAGCAGCTTTTCAGGTAATGCAGTAAATGGGCTGGAGTAACACACCCAGGCAAGAAATGTTTGCCTCCAAAATCTAGAGGCCAACTAGATGTTGTGCCTCTTTTTAGGTGTAGGAGGGATCGGATGCAACAAGTTATCCTTTACCATAGAAAGGATATCTCAGAATGCTCTGCATTGATGGATTCCTAGAAATTTCACAGAGGTAGAAGGCACGTGAATTTTAGTAGGATTGATTTCCTGCCCCCAGACACATTAATGTCTTTCCAATAAGTCAAGAGTGGTTAGTACCACACGCTTGCTAGATCCAGTTAGCAGTGTCATCAGTGTAATAGACCTCTGTGAAGGGATAGGTAGCTGAAAGGAAGATGTTTCTGGTGGTCCTTCCTGATGGGTGTGGATAAAGGGCATTTGCCAGATTAATAGCTGTATACCTGGTACCAACAGCTGTGTTTATCTGCTCAAGTATTGGAACCACATCTGGCCCAGTAGCTGCAACTGGAATTACTCCTTAAGCTGATGATAGTTCTCTGTTGTTCTCTAAGATCTGTTCTATCTACTGCCTGAGGCAGATAGGCAAGTTGAATGGGAATGTGGTGGGAATAACCACCTTGGCATCTTTCAAGTTTTTTATGGTAACAGAAATATCTAGAATCCTTCTAAGGGTATTGTTTTGTTGACTCTTTTCCTGAGTAGATGGAGTTCTAGTGGCTTCCACTTGGCCTTTCCCACCATACTAGCCCTCACAGGCCAAATTCCACCAGCTGCTGAGTACGTCTGTTCAAAAGATGCATCCAGCATTGGGGAAATAACTACAGGATGGGGCAGGAACCCACTGGTCCTACCGGGAGTCCAGCCTAAGCTAAAACTCCATTAGTCCCTGCGTTGACTGGAGGGCCATCTGAGGTTTTGGGTCTCCTGAAATTAATGTCATATCAGAGCCAGTGTCGAGCAGTCCCTGAAAGCTTTGATTATTTCTTCCCATTGCACAGTTATATCATTCATATATGCATGTGTTAATCATTTATATTTTATAACTTCTGTGGGATTTTTTGAGGACTCAGAAAATTTCTCAACTCCTTTTACTTTCCTTTGGAGCTTCTGTTCTAGTACTTCCACACTGAAAATGATCTGTAAATATTTACTGATTGAAGGGATAAAAGTTATTAATTGTATCATTAGGAATACTTTGCTAAGAATGAACATAATTTAAAAAAGAATTCAATAGTTCGTCCTATAAAATTATCAGTATGAAGTTGTCATGGGCTTTTAATATGTAAGTCATATATGGATTAGAGGCTGCATGCTTTTGTGTGTATAAATATATTGTCAGTAGGTTTATACAGTATTGAAAATGTTTTGATGTTATAAGTATATTGAATTGGGCTTACTTACAGTATTTGGTTTTGAACATACAGGTTTGAGATGTTTCACATTAGTCATATTACCTGGGAATGCCATTTAACTTCTCTGGGCCAGAATTTAGTAACATGAGTAAATAAATTACTAACCTTAGTTCTAAAACTTCTCTTCATGTGATGAGATGGCTCTGATGAGAAAATGACTAAACCAGCTTGAAACATGCGTAATGGAAGAGAATGACGCTGGAGTCCTGGAGTGGGTAGAGTGCACCATGGCAGGCATCAGAGTCCAGCCAGGGTCTGTGCTGGCCAGTGTGGCACTGGGGCCTTGTCCCGTCTTTCCCTCAGCGTGGGCTTTGGTATGGCCAGCAGCTGCAGTGCGTTGTGGAGTGCAACAAGGTGCAGAGGTGACAAAGTGGTAGCAAAAGTCTGTATTATTGATATAATTACAATAGAAAAAATGCATTTGCATATACTTTCTGTGTCATGTACACTGTGTAAAAGCTAGTAGAAAAACAGAAAAACTCTTTAGTGCTGTAAATAGAAAAATGGTGACACAGCTGCCTGCTGGCCTCCTTCCAGGTTGAGGTAAGTATCCTGGAACTGGACAGAGGCGGTGGTAGTGCAGCATTGGGAGTATGCCAAGGGCTACTAGGTTGTTCACATTAAGGTGACTGCTTTTATGTAATATGAATCTGAAGTTAAAAACTAATAATGGTAAAACTTTGGAAAATAGAATGATAGAATTAAATTATACCCTCAAAGTCAGGAAATCTTCACTTTTTGAAGCCTTTTTCCCCTAGGGGAGCCCAGTGTTTGCTTCACCATATGGTGTCTGTGACCAGACACAGAAATACCCAGTTCCAACCTGACTACCCAGCTCGAAGTTCAGTCTGATAAAAATTAACCACAATGAATCTGACTGGTCTTTGCAAGGACTGTGTGCTTTACTTTGATTTGTTTTTAGGAATCAGTGATATGCTATTTTAGATGTCATTAAGGAACAATGAAGAAAAACATTCTTTTTAAAAAATCCATTTAAGCAGGGCATGGCGGCACAGGCCTGTAATTCCAGCACTTGGGAGGCTGAGGTAGAAGGATTGCTGGAGTTCAAGGCTGGCCTGGACTACACAGTGAGTTCAAAGCCAGCCTGCACTACAAAGTGAGACCCTGTCTTAAAAAAAAAAAAAAAAAAGTCCATTTTTAATTTCCAGGGAAGGTCAAAACATAATTTTAGATTCTAAGCAATCGAATTTAAAAAATACTTAACTTGTGAAGTTATTGAATAAAAAATAAATCCTTAATAAATCTTATTATACCATTATTAGTTAAATGTTACTAACAATTTACTTAGTGAATTGCTGTCAGTATTTTAGTCATTTATTATAACGTACATTGACAAAGTTACTGGATATTGAGGGATTTTATGATATTAATTAAAAAATAAAATCAGCCTTCTGAGTAAGAAATTAGCTTAATTAAATTTTGGGAGATCCAAACAGTAGAGTGCTTTTTTGTCCATTTAGACGGTGATGTAGATGGGTATTTGTTGATATATATTGGAAAAAGAGCATACTTGCAGTCTGATAAGTTTACAGTTTGATTCCCCTTTGGTAAAAAGGAAAAAAAGTACATGTGCGTGTAGGTGCATAGAAAAATATCTTGAACAATAAATGCAAGGGTTTAACAGTATTTTTCTCAGGGAGGATGGAAAGATTATGACTGAAATTTTCTCTTAGTTGCATTGTATATTTCTACTATGGACAACATGTTGTTTCTTCGTTAAAAGAAAAAAGTTATGTAAAGTTTCACAACTCATTGTTGAACTTGTCCATTATTTTTTTCTTGTAAGTAGGTAAGCAGAGGTTCCTCTCATTCTGAGGTTCTCTCAGCACTAAGAGCATGCTTATCTTCCCTTTTGTGCTTATGCATTCTGTGAAAAATTTTAAAAGTGACATCACTTTTTGATAGTTGAATTCTTCATCTAGAGTAGTGATTTTCAACTTAGTTTTGTCATTTTAGAAATTATTGATTATGGCTTAATTCTAACTAATTTTCTAATTTAAATTCATTGAGTTTTTATCTATGTGAGGAAAAATGTTAAATTATATTCTTTATTGAATTGTATGTTGTATTTTGAAATAATTTATGACTCCAGCAGATGGAGCTAGAAGTTAATCCTGTGGCAATCTGGCAATTCAGTCTTGTTTTGTTTTGTTTTAAACTAAGTATTCTGGGATTATTAAATAATCTTTAAATTCAAATCTCTTTTGAGGTTTGACACTAGATATCTTTCAAATAGGTTGCCATTAATACTGCTTTAGACAAACCACTATATTTCTGAATTTTTAAGACTTCTACTGTATTGAAGCATTTAATTTTAGCTTTTTGAAGTAGAAATTTGACTATTCTTTATTTTATAAATGAATATAAAGTAATATATAATAAAATATGTGTATTGACCTTAACAGTAATTTTAAATTTTAGGATGGTCTATCAGAATTGTGAAATTGTTAAGGGATATTTATATATGTATGATGTATGTTAGTAAAAGTCTAGAAACTTACAAAGCTTAGTAAAATTGCCAAGAATATAAAAACTTATTAGCAGTGTGTATTAGATAAATTATTATATCTGTATAATAGTCTTCTTGTACTGACTTTAACTTTCTTTTATGTCACGGATTTTATAATTAGATTACCATAAGCTTAGTCTGAAACTTTCACATTTACTTATTGTGGTTAATAAATTTAAATTTTGCTTTTAATTATTTAGATTGAAAAGACTGATCAGTGCATGAAAACAGGCATCTAATTTCATGACAGACTAAATTAGTTGTATTCAGAAATTTTCTGATAGGCTGAATTTTTTGCAGTTGTTCAGTGAACATTTGTGCTCATTAATGAACTGTTGATGGAACTGAAAATTTCTTTATTTAGCTTTCAGTAACTATCCTCGTTTTAGTGAGTGTATTAATCAACATAAGTACTTTTTACTGATTTGTCAGCTTTTGCCTAAGGCAGATTTTAGTTTTTGACTTTCTTTCTTCCTTTTTTTGCCCACTTAGAGTGAATTGAAAGTTGCAGGTACTGAACAGTATAATAAGAATTTAATTCAAGTGAGGCTTTGTACTTATTTATTATTATAATTGAAATATTTCTAGCACACTATCATTTGAGTAGACTACACTTTGTAAATGTATCAAAGAACAAAATGGAAATGGGTGCGTTTCTATCCAGTGTAGAAATGCACATTGGAATAGTTGAATTTTAGGAATATAGGGCAAGAGAATAAAGAGAATCTGTATTTCACAATAGGGAATAATTTTCCATCTAGTAAGAGAAAATTAAGACATAAAAGTGGAGGTTTATTCTTTCTATAGTAAAGCCTTTGTTCTGGTAGTCTGTTGAATGTTGAAAAAATTTAGAAAAGGAGCAGAGATACCAGTATGTATCCAGGGAGGGCAACTTGAAGTACAGAAGGTAATTGCTTGTTAAGAAATTTTTAAAAAAATAACAAATTGATAGGATAGATAGGTGGTAAAGAATAAGCACTGTCTATTGCAATGTTTTGTGCTTAGAGATTTTCTTATATTTTATCAAGAACTAAGGCTCAAACTTGAAGCAAGAAAGGATTTCCAGTATTAAAATCAAGATTTCCAATATTAAAATGTTGATAGAAAAACACTTTAAAACCTAAATATAATCTAAGGTTGGGTTTAAGAGGGAAAAGGTTTTCAAGAAAGTACAGGTGTCTTAACTCAGGATGGGGTTACATCCTAGTAAATCCATCCTATGTTGAAACCGCATTTAATACACCTAAGCTGCCAGGCATCATCAAGTTAGCAGTGCAGTAGGAGCACCAGTTGTTCCTCCTCATGACTGCATGCTGACTGGCACTCACGGCCACTGTTCAGTGTCACAGTAGTATTGTTCTGCAGATGGGTAGCCTGGGAAAAGACCAAAATTTAAAGTATGGTTTTTATACATGTGCATTACCATTGTACCACTGCGAATTGTAAAATTGTAAGTCAGGAACTGTAGATGTAAGCAGTAATCCCTCAGAAATGGGAGCCAAAACAAGGCGTTGCCTAGAGAGGGCACCAGCCTGCAGTGCAGAGGGAGGGAACCCTGGCTCCCGAATGGTGGGAGTTCAGAGAGGCTGTGAGGGCCAGGGTATACCAGGCAGGGCACCGGAAAGTGAAGAACCTCACAGAGATGCATTTTGCTTTTCAATTGATACAGTTTGTCCACCAAAAGGCTTGTTGCTGTTGGGAAGTGAGGGAAACTAAGAGTTCCTCAGGTCACTGGGGCTGTGCCTCTGAAGGGGGAGTGGGGGTTTGGCCTCTTCCTCTTCCTCCTTTTCCTGTTGTGGGCAAGAGGGGAACAGCTCTGCTTTGCCACATGTTCTGTATGTCCAGCTAGTCCTGCACAAAAGGAGCATTAAAAACTACGTTGAAGCACATCATCAAATCGATCAGAATCAGTAAAGAAGAGAAAATCCTAAAAACATTTACTATTTGAAGGTCAATGGGTAGCATTAAATGCCTATATTAGAATGGAAGATAGATTTCAAATCAGTTTCTGTGGATTTCACCTTGAGAAATTATATTTTATGTATTAATAAAAAATAAATTTTGTACGTTAATAGAAAAAGGAGAACAAGTGAATCCCAAAGTAAGAAGAGAAGGGGGGAAAAGATGAGATGAGAAATCAGATCAATAAAGCTGACAAATGATGCTAGACTGATTAGTGCAAAAAAGGATACATATTTTCTGAGATAAGAAGAGGCGACATCATTACAGATTCTATAGTTTTTGAAAGGCATCCTATGAACACTTTTATGGCAGTAAATTCAGCAACTTAGAGAAATAGACAAACACCTTGAAACACAGAAGCGATCAATGCTTCCTCAGACATTATTAGAATGTTACAGACATTCTGACAAATAAAATTCTAGGCCAAGAGTATCTCACTGTCATTTCTGCCAGATGGACTCTGGTACCATGGACTCTTGCAGAAAATTGAAGATGAAGGAATACTTTCCAATTCATTGAGCCAACATTAACCAGGTACCAAAGCCGGACAGAGACATTACATGGAAACTATAGACCAGTATCACTCATGAGCACAGATAAACATAAATTCCAAACAAAATTTACGCAAACCAAATATAACGTTATATAAAAAAAGGTAATACATCATGACTTTTGAAAAGCCAGTGTAATATACTATATTCACATGCTAAAAAAGAATTCGTAATTCATACAGAAAAAGGATATGACAAAATTCAATATCCATTCCTGATAAAACAATGTTCCCATCCTAATAAAGAGCATCTATGTAAGACCTATGGGTAACATAATTTTGAAAGGCAGAATATTTTCCCCCTGAGAGCAGGAGCAAGGCAAGGAAGCCTGTTCTGACCTCTTCTAGTTAATATTGTTCTGGAAGTTAAAAATACAAGGACACCCAAGTTCCAGAAGAAAAACTGCCTATTGATAGATGATATGATTGTCTATGTAGAAATTCTGATGGAATATGTTGTAAAATATTACAAATAGCAAATAAATTTGTCAGGTTGCAGGATACAAGACTAATATACAAATGTGATTGCATTTTTAAAAATTGGCAGTGAATTTAAAAACCAGTGCCATGGGCCGGGGATTTAGCTCAGTGATTAGAGTGCTTGCCTTGCAAGCACAAGGCCCTGAGTTTGATCCCCGGTACCACACACACACAAAAAAAAACCAGTGCCACTTACATAAACACCAAAAATATGAAATACCTAAAGGTGTGTGAGACCTATATATTGTAAACTGTAAAACACTGTAGAGAGAAATTAAAATATACACAGTAAATGAGATGTTGCTGTGGGTGGTGGGTCCCAAATGAGTTTCTGGGTTCTTCAGTGTGATGAACAAAGAATTGGATGTGACATGTGACAGTAAGGAAAAAGCAGCAAAAAAGTTTAACTAGGTGACAGTATGCTCAGAGTGAGTGAGGTCGCACTGGCAGAAAGGAATATGGCATGAACATGACATGTTGGGTTTAAGAATTAAAGTATTTGCACTGGGTCTAGAGTGCTTCCCACTGGGTCTTTCAGAGATTGATTGGCAGCATGATTGATATGGTGCCGAGTCATTTCAGCTGTATGTGCTGCACATCTTTGCCCATAGTTCACTCTGTTATACTTGGATGTATGAGATGCTGCCCATATGCATGAACCTTTAATAAGCTCCAAGTGAAGAAAGATCATGTGGTGGTGAACCTATGTACGACATGTGTGCCGCAGCAGGCTGTTTGTATCATTGAAATTTCTTTCTTTCTTTCTTTTTTTTTTTTTTGGGTGTTGGGGAACTCAGGGCCTTGTGCTTGCAAGGCAAACACTCTAACCACGGAGCTAAATCCCCAGCCCTCATTGAAATTTCTGAAAGGCTTGCCATCGCTGCTGTAGGTCATGCTGGGAGATTGGGCATGCAGGTGTTCTGGTTTGGGATTTTGGAATTTTCCAGGGGTCTTTGTCTTTCTTATCTCTGCCTCTAGAAAGTAGACCTTAGGACAAAGGTCAGGCAGGTTGGCATTGCCCAGGTTCAGGTGAGGGGAGGGGGCAGTCCAATCAACCCCAATTGCACTCTCTATACTAGCTACATAGACTATGAATTAGAGGACAGCTGTCTGTGTTAGTTTGGGCTGTTACAGTGGAATACTGTAGACTGGGTGGCTTTAACGGCACATACTTATTTCTTGCAGTTGTGGAGTATAGAAGTTTGAGATCAGGGTGTCGGCCTGGTGAGGCTCTTGGGGCAGCTCTTTCCTCCTTCACAGGCAGCCATTTCTGGTGTCTTTGAATAGTGGAGAGCAGAAAGGAGAGAAAGCAGGCTTTTTCCTGGCTCTTCTCTAAGATTTACTATCCCATCACGAGGATCGCACCCTCATGACCTAATTCCCTTCACACTGGGGCCCAGGGTTCTATTTTGTGACTTTTGGAGGACATTCTGTTTCCATGGCAGTGTTGTTAAGATAGCAGTTCTCTTCAGATTGATCTGTAGCTTCAACAAAATGCCAGTAAAAAACACAGTGGCTTTTTGGGGTAGAAATTGACAAGTTTATGTAAAATTCAGATGGGAATTCAGTGAGCTTACAGTAGCCTAAATAACTTTGAAAGAGAACATATCCTTTGGAGAACTTATCACCTAGCTTAAGACTGTTTTAAGTCTGCAGTAATCAAGACCATGTGGTAGCAGCATAAAGACAGACAAGTAGATCGACTCTGCAGAGAGTCGAAGAAGACACATGTATATCATCAATTGATTTTTGACAAAGGCACAAAGACAATTTACTGACAAAAAGGATATTCTTTTAAGCAAACACAGCTGGCACAATTGGATAATCCTAGGCAAAAAATTAACTTCAATCTATCCCTGGCACTGTAATAAAAATGTGACTCAAAGGACCATATAGACTTAAATATAAATCCTAAACCCACAAAATTTGTAGAAGAAAACATAAGAGAAAATCTGTGACATTGGGCTAAGCCACAATTTCTTGGGTAAGATTTCAGAGTCATGATTCATAAAAGAAAAAGATTGATACATTTGTTAATTTTAATAAATTTTGTTTTTTGAAAGATGAGAGAATGAAAAGAGAGTCCTTGGACTGGGAGAAAGTATCCATAGGTCACATACTTGATAAAGAACTTGTATTTAGAGTATATAAAGAACTTGCTAAACTTAGCATTAGGAAAATAATCGTGATACAGTGAACAACAGACTTGAAGAGACATTCTGCCAAAAACATAAAGATATAGCAGATAAGCTTATGAACAGATTTACACATCATTATTTATTGGGAAAATGCAAATTAAAACACCAGTGAGATACCACCGTATGTCTGTTGAAATGGCTAAAACTACAGCGAGAATGTGGATGAACTCAAGCTCTGCCAGTGGGAATGTAAAATACAGCTGTTTTGGAAAATATATTGGCAGTTTCTTAAAATGTTAAACACATACCTATCACATGACCCAGCTACTCCATGCCCACACATCTGCCCCAGAAATGAAAGCATAGGTCCATTATGAAGACTTGGACATGAGTGTAGACAACAGCCTTGTTTGTAGCAGCTGCAAATCGTGAACAGTTCTGATAACCTGTTTTCAGGTGGGTGCCACCCAGTAAAATAGTTCAATCTGATTCATACTATGGATACACAAATCTCAGTGTTGAAAAATTTTGAAGTAATTGTAGTTGATGACAGAAGCCAAAAACAAGAGTGTAAATCATACCATTCATTTTATATAAAGTTTTAGAAAATACGTTTTCTAAAAGGCAGAGTCAGTGGCTGACTGGGGCAGGGTGAGGTGAGGAGTGGCAGGAAGCAGGAATTCTAGAAGGGTATGAGGAACCCTGGTGGATGGCCATGTCCATTAACCCGATTGTAGTGCTGGTGTTGCTGGCACATTCATGTACTAACACCAAATTGTGTGTGTGTTAATCTGTTTTATGTTGCACTAACAAAATATGTGAGACTGCTATATTGGAAAGAAAAGAGCTCTTTAGCTCACAGTTCGGGAGGTCCATGGGCATGGTTCCCCCACATGACAACACAAGAAGAGAAGCAGAAAGGGAACCAGCCACATGTGGAAGGGGTCACGTGCATAGGATGCCTGTGTAATAACCTGATCTCCTGCAAGAGTGAGGATACGCTCTTGCGACAAAAGCATTCATCCCTTCACAAGGGCAGTGCGACCCTCAAAATCTCATCTCCCACCAGGCCTGGCTTCTTAAAGGTCACACCATCTCAACCTTGCCATAGTGGAGACCAAGCTTTCAGCACCCGTGCCTCCATGGAGTACACACTTGAACCATCTCTAAGCCATAGCACTTTATATATAGCTTATTTCATGTGAATTATAGCTCAGTAAAGTTGTTAAATATTTTTTGTGTACACTTATTTTCTTCATTTTGCACTGACATTTGGAAATTAATTCTAAAGCTAGTCCCGTAGTGTTTGTCCTGTGAACTTTTTCCATGGATAGTGTTGCCTTGTTAACATTCAGCTATATTATATAATACTGTTCATTCATGCAACTGTTATTGATTCCTCAGAACTAAACAGACATTGGGAGATCAAAAGTGAGGGAGAGAAGTATGTACATGTGTCATGCAATTTAGATTTAGAGATACCTAATGATAAGATTGCAGACAAAGGATTGAGTAGTGCTCTAATATGTCCAGCACAATGCCTGCAATGTTAGGTATTTAACAATTAGTAGGTCATGTTTTTTACAGTTTTCTGAAAGAGTTGTATGACATTTAATTGGATTAAAACTATCTCATGTATGTTTTGTAACACGAATGACTTAAAACTGGCATATGTTTATTTTTCACCATGCCTAAACAAAGCAACATATTAACAGTCTCCAGCCTCTCAAAGAGCAATCATTTTTGTACCTAATAATTCACATAATACTAATTATTGTTGTGCTTCATGTATGTGGAATAACTTACTTGGAAACCATAAAGAGAAAATGCTGTCAAGTAGCCAAAATGGAAGCCACAGACCCTGACCTAAAATTTGCAAACTGGGCCTGGAAGGCACAGCTTTGACCCAGGCCTATTTAGTCTCACTTTGGATATAATTCTTACAACGTTGTGTCTGTGGGACCCACAGCCTGCTGGAGGAGGGGAAGATTGTGGATGGGCATATGCAAATTGCTAGTAACGAAAACTGGCATTGATATACCTGGCAGAAAGGAAGGTGAAGGGAAAAACTAGGAAGTGAGCTTGGGGATTCCAAAAGATAGGAGTTTGGTATGGGAGCTAATAGCGCTGTGTTCTGGTAGCCTCTGGAGAAACTCCTAATGAAAACAGAAAACCATTAAAGGCTTATTTTGTGACAGACACTGTCCCAGTTATTGTACATATATTATTTTAATGCTTAACACCTGTAGACATGTCATTAAGCTCCATTTATAGATAGTGAACCTGTGACTTAGCAAGGTCCCTGAACTCAGTGTGTAAATTTAGCTATCACTCTGTATGCCCTTCTTGGCACTGGCACAATAAAATTATTGACTCCAATTATAACCCCTGTGAATAAAGAAATGGATGAAAGTGTTAAGCTTGTTGTGGTTTTAAGGGCCAAAATGTATAAAAATATTTTAAAACAGTTTTTACTTTAATAAGTTCAAATTATTTTTGCACTAAGTGATGTTAAGATTATTGTTTCCTAAAAAATTGTAAAACGTTTTCTTTCTTGTAAAGATAAATGTGTATCACAAACTCATTATATCATTGAGATCTTTGGCTAAGAAACTAAATTGACTGTATTAATTGCATTACCTTCTCTACTAAAAGAACCAGATCTTTCTCTTTAAGCTGTGTGAATGCTAAATTGATTGTTTATACCACAATGATTCCTTGTACCCTTACTCTTCCAAAGGGATCAGAGCTACTGTAAAACTTGCACATGAGTTTGTAACTGAACTACTACTTGGGAACAGGTGCTGTGGCTCTCTACTCACCAGGAGCTCCGGTGTGGACCCCACCTCCTGGCACATGCACTGTGGGCAAATGTGCTGTGTTTGCTCCACTTGTGTCTCCAGTGCACTAAACATTGCCTGTCAGTAAAGGCGTGGAAAGGGTATCAGTTGTCTGTTTTTAAAAATATTGAATTAATATTGCATGCAGTACACTGAATTTGTGCTTGGCGTACAGTTTATCTTTGGCCCTTGATTTTATAAGCTTTTATGGAGATTATAGCTATCATTTTGAAACTTGATGTCTAACCTATAAAAAATTGGTGATGTTGGGCTAAACACTCTGCCAGTGATACACCTAAATGCCTGTCTTTTTCTGTTCTTAGGTTAGTGGTCATTAATTGGCTTTTTTTTTTTAAAATTTTTTATTTTTACCAAGAACATGTAATGGTACATTGTATACATAATGATCATAATCAACATGGTTATTTTGTACCTGTACATGATAGATCTTGGTTTTCCCCCCTCTTGCCCCCTTCCCCTCCCCTCCTTTCCATTCACCCACCCCTCCCTATTTATAGAAGGAGTGTCAAGTGTACCAAGAGGGAAAGGGCTATGTAAGCTTGTGTGCCTCTGTTCTTTTTTCCTTCCACTTGGAATTGTTCACTTGGTTTTCAAGATCCCAGGTATAGACTCGCCTCGGCCCTTGCAGGATCTGCAGCCTCAGCCAGTGCCACCAGCCTCGGGGACTGCTGTGAGGAGCAAATGAGTTTATGGGAGACCTGCAAATCACTCAGAATGATGCTTGGCACATAAGGCTCAGTAAATGCTAGTTAATATTTTTAGAGTTTTTATGAGGCTTAAATTAAATGGGATTATGCATGTGAAATGCCGAGCAGAGTGTCTGGCATTTATTAAGTACTCAATAAAAGCTGGTGGCTCTAATTTAAATATTCTGGTGCCTGTGTGTCTAAAGAGCCATGTCTTTGGGTCTCTGCACATGTCATCTCCTTAGTTAGTTTATTTTAGGGCAAGAGGAAAAGTCACTGATTTCTATATTGGCTTTTCCTAATAGGCAAATTACAAAGTCAGAAAAGTTATTTTGATTTCTAAGTTATAATAATAATCCTAACTAAATAATTATTCAAGTTTATATTTACTTTTGCTATCAAAAAGTAAAATCTTGGAAAGGGAAATAAAAAGAATTAAGATGTGTTATATACATGTACCAACTCCCCACGATACATATAATCATTTTATATTGTGAACATGTACCAAAATTAAAAAAAAGGTCTTGATTAACATCACGATTTAGTGAACTTTGAAAAGACCTGTCAGTATCTAACTGATTTTCTTCTTTCTTGTTATATTCTTTATAGGTTTGTGGAATCTTGCTTCTCTCTTTTCCAACCTTTGTTTATTTGTGTTGATGCCCTTTGCCTTTTTTTTTCTGGAATCTGAAGGTTTTGCTGGACTGAAAAAGGTAAGTAAATTGGGTTTGGTGTTAAAATTGTTACATGAAGAAGTAAACACCATTCATATTGAACTGGAAGAAGTAGGCTCACCTAACCATTTGAATGGAATAGAAGAAATTTAATTAACAAATAATAATGTTAAAACATTGTTAATAGTAATAATCTAATATTGCATATTAGATTATTTTGTATGTTCTTGGGAGGGAAGAAGGAAGTTATCTTTTTTTTAAAATTTATTTAATTTTTTTTTTTTTTTTTGGTGCCAGGGATTGAACTCGGAGCCATGTGCTTACTAAGCAAGCACTCTAACCACTGAGCTAAATCCCCAGCCCTGGAAGTTATCTTTTAAACTGGAGAGTACCTTTTTTTTCTTGGCAATATTGGGAGTTGAACCCAAGGCCTTTGCACTGAGCTATGTTCCAGCCCTTTTTTCATTTTTTTACTGTGAGACAGGTTCTCACTAAGTCACTCAGTTGCTCAGGCTGGTCTTGAACTTGCCATTCTCCTCCCTCAGACCACCAGAATGCTGAGATTATAGGCATGGGCCACCATGCCCAAGTCCCACGAGTACATTTATGGTATGCATCAACCTAATATAGTCTGTTGTGTAAAGGATAAAACAAATACAATAGCTGTTACTTTTTTCTTGGGCTATCTTGTTTAGTTTAAAGCATAATATGAAATTCTAAAAACCTTAAAATATATCTTGATAAAAGATTTATTTCACTTTTAATATTTACAAGATAGTAACACATTATAAAAGCAAATACGCTCCATTGGGTAGTCAGGATCCTGCGAGTGGGTAATCTTGGGTAATGTGGAGGGCTTAGAAGTGGGTAGAGTGGGAGATTTCACAGGAGCATTTTAAAAACTAATTGAGGCTTTGTACAAGAGACAGGGACTTAATTCATCCCTAAATGCAGCATTTTAAAGCAAAACAAAGCTCTGTTTATAGCCTATGCAGTTCTTTACATACATTTTTGGAATATAATGCAAAGATTTAAGTAGTTAATATGTTTTGAGTGACTCTTAAATTTGAAGAAGTGAGTCTGGTGTTATACTGAGGCACATTATGCTTTCCTAATTGTTCAATTCATATTGTGATGTATGGAGTAAAATTTGCCTGTATATCTTATTATTGAATAATACTCTAATGCCAATTGGATAAATTTGGTGTAAGTTGTAAACTGTGCCTGGATTATTATTTTTATTTAATATAACTATGTGTTTGGCACTTTGACAGCTCTTCTGATCTTAAAAATTAAATGTCACATGTTTTAAATCCATGTCTTGAAGGAGGGGGTGAAAGAATCTCTGAGAGGTAATGCTTAGAGTGTTGCTTCTGCAGACTCATCTTGGGGTTTTCCACTAGGATTACAGGTGTGCACCACCTTGACCAGGTTTTCCTGTTGTGTTTGTAAGATTAATTTGAAGTTATGTAACATGAAGAAAGAATTGTGTAGTTTCCACTTAGAAAGCTGCTTCAGTTGGGCATAGTGGCACATGCCTGTAATCTCAGCTACTAGAGTGGCTGAGGCAGAAGGTTCACAAGTTTGAAGTCAACTTGGCCCACTTAGTGAGACCCTGTCTCAACCAAACCAAACCAAACCAAACAGGGCTGGGAATGTAGCTCAGTGGTAGAGCACTTGCCTAACAGGCATGAGATGAGGCCCAGGGTTTAATCCCCTAGTATGGCAAAAGAAAAACAAAAAAACCAAAAAACCTGTGTCACTGTTTGTTTATAGTTTCTTGAATATATTATACATTATATGAAGTAGTCTTGCTGAAGGGATTAGTTCTGAGACCCAAAGGTATTAAATATTATCACATTGTCTCAGGACCACATATGTAAAGTAGCAGAACTAGAACCAAAATGCAGGGTTGCACTTTCACGTGTCACCACTCTGAGAGCACAAGTAGAGCCAGCAAGGAAGATGAGAGGCCCAGCAGTGGGTGTGGGTGGAAAAGACAGGAGGACCGTGGAGTGCTTCAGAGGGCAGCAGCAAGGGGTCTCTTGGAAGCCAGAGGACAGAGGACTTCTGGGAGAATGGACAGTAAAATACTCGGCATGTAAGAGGGGCAAGAAGGACCAAACAGCCAGAAGAAAAGAGGCCGCTGGGGATTCTGGTGATGGTGGCTTCTGTAGAGTTTTGGAGCTGAAGCTTTTGAGGGATATTCATTCATTCAGTAGGGTTTTACTAAGTAGTCTTAAGTACTAGCAATTTGCTCTTGCATGAGCTTGCTGGGGACACAGATGCAGGGATAGGACTCTTACCTTCGAGCAACTGAGATGGGAGAAATTAGAGGTGCAAAACAATGATGCAGAGTGATGAATGATTATATAATGGGGTGCCGAGGAAAACACTGGAAGAAATGGCTGTCCCAGTCTGCCTGGGGACTTGGGGCAGGCTGTTTAGGAGGAGGCCAACCTGAACTGAGCCGGAACTTGGAGGGTTGCTGGGTTTGCCAGAATGTGGCATTTCAGGCTTGAGCCCGGGCTCAGAGTTTGGATCCAATTGAGGGAGTGGCCGGGACACAGATAGGGTGGTGAGTGGTGAGGGTTGCCCTCAGCGTCAGGTCCTAGAGCTCTCCTTCCTCTGCCCTGTGGTTTGGATTTTATGCTATGGACAACACGGGGCTGGCAAAAGATTTTCTGAAAAGGATTTTACATCTACTCTTTCATTTAGGTGTAGAGATAAGCCCACATTTTAGAGCTTCTTTATGTGTCCCATAAGGAAAAGATTGCCAAAGAGTACTTGTTTTACATTGTCAAGCACTGTGTCTTGCCCGTCAGTCATGCCCTCAGCTCTACTAAACAACATGGTGGCATGTATCACTAAAACTGCCAGGTGATGTTTGCTTAGACCTACCCAATACCTCTTCTTTCTGACTCTGCGTTTTGTGTACTATTGCCAAAAGCAAAACGCAGTTCAGTGTAAATATGTGTTCATCTTTGGAAGTTTGGTGTCACAAGATGTCTGCCTAATTTATGCTCATTATGAAGATCATGCACAACCCCTCACCTCCACCCTTCCTGTGAATTGACCAGCTAGGCAAGGGACTTAACTACCTCTGTTGAAGCAGAATTAGCGATTTAAAGAATCACTAGGATTCTTTAGGATTTAAAGAATATGACAAAAAATGTAGTGAGATGTTACTTAGCTTCAGTTTGCTCTTGTAGACTGAAGGCAAAGAGAGAACCAGCTGAGCAGGGACCCCATCTACTGTTGGAGATATCCCATATCTACACTTATACAGTTCTTCCTCTTGTCTTTCCATGCACAATTAAAAGAATATTCTTTTTTAAGCACATCTTTGATCATGTTAGTCCCTCAAAACCCTTCAAGGGTGATCAGTGCCTTTTATAACCCCAGATCTGTTGTGTGGGTTGGTTGTACAACACAGTCACCTTTATTAAACCAAGTAATCCCCAGACACAGCAAAGGATTTAAAAAGAGGGCACTGAGGCAGAGCCCAGCTGGCTGCCACTGATCTGACTGGGAAGTTAAGGAATGAATAGTTGCTGTAGAAAGCAATGTAAGGTCTTAGATTTTAATGCTTGTAAAGGAGGGAGAGCGATGGAGTTGTGGTTTGAAGGCCGAGGAGGCTAACTGTAAAGCAGGCTTTGGCTGTTGGCATGCCAAGAAGGGACAGGGAGGCGAGGCTCAAGGCACAGAGGTGCAAAAGTTGGCCTTTTGAGTTGAACTGCCGGGCAAGTTGCTTCACCTGAACCTCAGATTGTCTTTCTGTAAAATGGCTATAATAATGGTATTCACCTTTTTGTATCGTTCTGATGATTTTGTGAGTTGAGATTATTCATGTAAAGTGCACAGCCCAGGACTTCAATAATGGTTAGCTGTTATTAAGCTATCTTTATCCTCATGGTAGTCTGTAAATGGGTTTGACTACTTTTTTCTTATTACTTATTAATATTATTTGTGATATTAATGTCATGTTGGATTCAGAAAGCAACCAGATATAGTACAGCTGGCTCTTAATTATTCACATTTTATTATCTCAGTTTTAAAATTCCAAATCACTTTCACATTTGAAATGGCATGTACTAAGGCAGAACAAAGCAGTTTAGCATTAAAGGTAGCAAACTGGGGAAAAAAAGCCTGCTTGAAGATAAGGGACATTTTAGACCCTAGCAGAAATGTCTTAGAACGCTTTAAACTTAGCTGATGAAAGTATGTTATTTTAAAATGCTCACATGTTTTCAGTTTTAAAATAAGTTACATGACAGTTGCAAGGGTTACTTCTTATATTTAGGTCTAAATGTATAAAGAATTATTTAAACATCTCAGTGTATCTTCCTGTAAAGTAGTATCACTTGGTGTTTACTTGTGCAAAGTCCAAGTAATGTTTCTCAGGATACATAGTTCTCTGCACAGCACCATAGGCTGTATTGGATAGGCCTTATTGGGATTATTAACTTTGTTGCTTTATTGAAGTTAATGTCATCACTGACTGCAGTGTGTGAAGTGTTTAACAGAGTTGGCTAACAAGTATATATATATTCAAGCATTATCTCATAAAGCTGTTTGTTCACTGGTTGTGTTTGATACATCAGTTTGTGACCCATACTGAGGGGAGGTTAGAAACATTTCCAGTGGTACAGGCAGCCCAGGGATCAGAGTCCTGACAAACTCATAGTATGGTTAAGTTAAATTTCCTTTACCCCTGTGGCAACCCTCCTGGTGCTGTTTTACTACATCTAAATCTAGTGTATTCCCTGGATGGCACATGGCCCACCATACTCCTGTGGATTCCCCTGGGCAATTGATTTAAAAACAGCTCCTTGCATATTGTGCTGAGATGCGGAAATTGGCCACTGGCCATGGGCGGATGCAGAGCTTGAATTGAAAATCAAATTAAGCAGAATTCTCTACTTAGTTTTTAATTAAACCACTATGTTAATTCAAACAGGACATTTTAGGCCTGGGGGGTTGACCATGTCCTTTTAAGGGCCTTAAATAACCTTTCTTCTCATTTCTTACTGTGGCGTATGTTTCTGTTTTATTGGACCCATCCCCTCGCTGTTCCCTTTCTTCATTAATTCTCAAGTCTATGAGAGTATAAATGGTTTCGATAAAGTAAATTTTTAGTAAGAAGCTAATGCTTATTTTGGAGCTTGGGCTCTGTGAGCAGTTAGAGTTTTCCATTTGTGGATTATTTTGCTGTCTCCTGCTTGTCCTTCGTTCAGTGTTGTGTATACCCAGTGTGCTCGAACCTGACTGTGTCTGCATCTGAACTCTCACTCTAGTAGAAACATGCATTGTTTCATGGTAGAGATGGATTTTTGAAGTTTCACCTCGGTCAAGCACGAGTGCAGGGAGGTGGTAGCTCTTGGGATCGTCTTAGGGCCAACAGTGCTGCTGGATCTAAGTGCAGTGCAGATCAGCAGTATGCTGTTTTCTCTCTCTGCCTCAGAGACGTTCTCGACGGTATCTGTATTAGTGCCATGAGATGTTTTCTGATTTCCTAGTGAAAATTCTAGAGTTGTAACTTCTGGCCAGTGTTTGAAAAGTGTTAGGAATATTTCTATTTCATTTCATATCTTATTATCTTATCTTGGATGGAAATGTTTTGGAAAACAACTTGAAGTGAGAAACAGATTTCACCATGTGATTATAAGTTTAACGAATGATTAATAAGTCCAGGATTTTTCTGGGAGTGAATTTATATTTTGCTTCACTTTAATGTCTATCTTTGACTTAAAGTCCTGGCATAAAATTTAACGTAAGCAACAGCAACATCCTGACCAATTACCCAAACCGTCCAGACATCCCAGAATGTCCAGAGCCTAGCACATGATCTGTAGGATTAAGAGGTTAACTCCTGTAACTTCAAACAAAGTGCTTAATAATAAAAGAAAAAAGTACAAAATTTGAGGTAACTTCCTTTCTTAATTAATTGCACTGACCAGGTGGAAGCAGCGCGTTCTGTGCTGGCGCTGGGAATGTTCATAAAGCTGGGCAATGTGACAGCACGATAGAGGAGGAACAGGGTTTCCTTAATATGTTCCTATCCTGTGTCACAGTTTGAGATTGTCCTGGTTTATGTCCCTTTTGGCAAACTTACATAAAAGTGACCTTGTACTGTATTTTATGACCAGATGACTTTTCCCCTCAGTAGCTAATTTGTCTCAGGCCTCCATGTTAAAGAGCAGTGAGTAGGAAGTCCAGCCTCTGTCTCCGTGAGCTTTCATTGGATTCTTTCATTATTTTTGCTCGTTTTTGCCACTGATGATCCATAAATTGTTGGAAATGAGTGATTAAGGAAGTGCTGCTTAGTGTTAGTGGCACATGCACATATTTGGCATGGTTCTGGTGGGTGAGAGGAAATCACAGAGAAGAGGAAGGCTCCTGCTGGGAACTCTGCAAGGAAATTTAACTTGGGCATGTTTTGATCGTGGTGTTTATTACAGAAAATGAAGTCATATCTCACTAACCATTGTTACGTGTTAATTTGATTCTCCCAACACCTGTAAGATGAAAACAGAGTCATGTATTAATAGAAATTCTCCCAATTGGGAGCACTAGTTTCTTCTCAGAAATAGCATGGATAAGAATGGTTATTTTAAAAACATTTTCCTCTGGCTGGAAGTTTCTAGCAGGAGCTTCCTTAAGAGTGGCCATGTTGCTGTGTCCCTGTGGCTGGGCCCCTCACCTGGGTGAAAGGTGTGGCTGTGTCCCTGTGGCTGGACTTTCCAAACCTCCTGGCTCAGGACACCGCGTAGGAGCTCAGAGGAAATGCTGAAAGCATGATCTTAAGGAACAGAAGAGTACACTTACTTCATTTAAAAACTTATGAGTTTAAAAAGATTTGAATTAATAGTCATTTAGCTCCTGAAATGACAATTTTGTCACTCTTCATAGTATAGTTGCATATAGAAGAAACAGAGCTGTGGCTTCAATCCTTTATGGTTTCTAGTGTTGTCGAGTAACGACCGTTTTTTTTTTTTTTTTGGTGCTGGGGATCGAACTCAGGGTCTTGTGCTTCTGGGGTTTTTTTTTTAAACATCACTCAGTTTTCATGTACTTTGTACTAATACAGTATTTTGAGTTGGGCCATTACTTTTGTCTTTGTCTCTGTTGATCAAAATATGAGGGACTTCTGCATTTAAGACTCGATTGTCTATTTGTATAATAGTCTAGTGGCAAAAAATGTGAGTTTTGGTTTCCAGAATAGCTGGGCTGAAGTGCAGCCTCTTGTCCTTACTGCCAGTGACCTCGGACATGTTTTTTGAGGCCCGCATTGCTAAGGTGGGAAAGCAGTCTGTTTCTCTGCCAGGCTTATTGTGGTACTTACTGCTCCCACCCAAAGTGCTGGTAAAGGGCTCAAGACAGGATCAGCAGGAGTCACCCTTAGGCATTCAGTGTGCCAAGGATGTGAAAGTTGTTAATGGAATGTCAAGGAGAGTTTACACAGGGTTACCTTTTTATATCATAGCAGTGACACAAGGCGTTACATGCATTGATGTGGTCAGCTTTTGGTTATGTATCTTTTGAAATAAGATCTATTTTATCTTACAACAGTACAGGTTGTAAAAAAAATAGGTCTTATGTTTAATAGGGAACTAAACTTAGAACTTTATTTTATATGTTGATCAAATTACTAATGTCTCATAATTTAGGCCTCTTTGTTAAAAGAGGAAAAGTTTTGTTATGGAAGAAATAAAAAGTCACCAGGTTCATATTTTAAAGTGACAATACTTTTGATTACACTGGCCCCAATACTTCTAATATTCACTTAATGATTTTATAGGAATAATTACTCATGACTAATTAGAATCTTTTATAAAACTTTTTTGGGAGAATTGAAAATTACCCACCCTTGATTGGAATGAGATTTATTTGAAAGTAAAATTCGATGTCAGATTTAATACTACCAGACTTTGTAAGGAATTATGATATCATGTGCTTGCCAGATAAGTACTCACCAAGGAGACTAGAGTTTGGATTGCTAAAATCTTGTTTATTTGGCATTTAAGCTCAATTTATTTGTCTATAAACTCATTTAATCAGCATATCACAGTGGTAATCTTTGATCTCTGTGAAATGTTTGCCCATATTTAGCTGAGACTTGGTACAATCTACTAATTTACAGTTATTCATTTGGTTCATTAATATGGCAGAAGTAGAAGTTGTGTATTCAGGCACGTTAAAGATAGTAAGATTGATAACTCGACTTAGGTAATATTTTAAGTTGTGTAACTTTGAAGGTTTGATATATCTACTTTTCTAAGAATTTAGTTATTGTCCGTAATATACTTTCTGTTAAAGAAAGGAAATTCTCATCTAGAAAAACAAGGTTATATTGTTTCTGTAGCAATGGAATTTTAAAGCAGTTGAAGTATTAAAATTGTTAAATGTATCTTGTAGTGATTAAAAGATTAGGCAAAACTTAAAAAACGAGAATATGCTAATAATCAAAAAAAGTTAGGGGCTAGGGATTTAGCTCAAGTGGTAGAGTGCTTGCCTAGCAAGCACAAGGCCCTGAGTTCGATTCCCAGCACCCCTCCCAAAAGAATAAGCCCTACTGATTAGTTTTATGGGAAGCATTTCCTATTTTTCTTGGACTATGGAGAAAGAAGAAGTATTAAATTGTTTATAATGCTAAGTTTAAATATTTTACCTTCTTATTTCAGGATTACTTAATATTTTCATTACATGTTAATGAGTATTTTTCATTAGTACATTTTTGTAGTACATAATGTTCACATTCTTTGTGTGGAGTTGGTACATGTATACAACCCATCTCAATTCCTTTTTTTTAATCCCTTCTGTTCCCTTCCCTCCCTTTACCTTCCCCTTCCTTCTATCTCTGGATCACCTTCCCATTTGAGAAAGTTCTATCTCTCTACTTCTTATTATCTTTTGTTTTGCTCTTTATGTATACTTTGAGTTTCTCATATAGGAGAAACCATGTGATATTGAAGCTTGTGTGTATCAGATTAATTTTTATAAGCAGTTGATTTTTAAAAGAAACAGTTTTGAAGGGCTTGATATTTTTTAAACCTTTTTTTGTGGTATCAGAATGATTACTGTGTCTTAATTATTTTGTGTCCTTTTTTAAATTGATAGAATTCAAGTTATATTTCTATTATAGTTTTTTAAATAAAACATTTAATGAAATGCCATTTATATAGTGATAAAAACTTGCTGCATTAGATGACTTGAGATGCTTTGATCTGGTATTCAGTATAAGAGTTTTCTTTACTTTCTGCCATTGCACTGGTGAAGGCGTCCTAATTCCTTCCTTGACTTTTTAAGCCAGTCTGGTTTTTCTGTGTCCAGTCTCATTCCCATATAAAGTAACTGCTGCAGTGCCTTCTAGCTTTGTTTTCTTAGAAATATGGCATTTCTGTAAAATCTTTGATGACCTCTAATTGCCAACAAAATATCTAAAACCTAGAGCATCACCTATAAACCTTCTGGAAATTAGCTCATGGCTGTTTTTTGAACCACACTTTCTTGAGGCCCCCACTTGTCTTGTGCCGTGTCCTCACTGATACCCACCTTTCCTAGGACACACCATCCCCTGTCCCAGCTCCATGTCTTCCTGCACATTGTTCCCTCTTTCAGGAAACTGCCCCTCACTTCCCTGCCTTCCATGTCCCGTTCTGGACTGATAACCTCTAGGGCAGCCATGATGTCTCTCTAGTAGCTTTCTGTGATTGTAACTGCTTTGTCCTTGCACAGCAGGGTGATGGTGTGACTGCTGCCTGGTGTCTCTAACAGGAGTGCTTGGGATGTAGGGCAGTCCTTGCGTAGGTAAACAAGTATGAAGGTTAAGCACTCTCTCATTCCCTTGCACTTCTCAGGGAGTGGATCTGCATGTGCCCCTATCTGGCCCCATGTGGCTGGGGTTGTGGGCACCTGCAGTTTTTAAGGATGTGTTGTTTTAGAACCTCAGCACAAAAGTCTGGGAGACCGCATTGTTTTGGTGGAATTTGGGCTGCTGGTTCAGAAGCTTTATAGACTCCTGACCATCTTCAGCTCTGTAGGAGTAAAACTCTTCCCAGTCCTGATCCTGGCTTTTCAGCCAACTGCGTAGTTCTAGTGTTTGATATGACTGGAAGGAGCCACAGGAATTCCTAAGATGTTCTTTCCAGCAATTCCTAAGATGTTTGTCCATTTGATAGGGCTGGAGCCGACTTCCCCCTGGCTCTCAGTTTCCTCCATCTCCCATGCCCCCGGGCCTCTAATCTCCTGTCTATCTCATGTTCCTTCCTTCCTGAGTGGCTTGTTAGGTCCTGTAGGCCTCAGGGACAGGAGCTTTTCCAACCCTGATATCGGTGCTGGTTTCTGTTATATAATAGGTGAAAAGTTAAACTGTGAGAATACTGTTAATACTGGTAAGCTAAAATCTTACATGCCAAATTCAGTTCTTACATCAGCTAGGCACTAGATCTTTCCCCCTACATTCAGATGTTACTGAAGACTCATACTTGTTTTATATTTTATTGTTGTAAAACATTTTCATGGATTTTATTTCTTTCGATATTTTAAATATCTGGGAGGTAACCAAGGCATGAATTATTGCACAAATGTTGTAGGTAATATCTTGAGGTCTTAGCTTTCTTATGAAATTTCCAGGGCATATAGTCATCAGCAGAGTTGGCAGTAGAATCCAAAAAGTCTTTTACCCCGTTGTGTTAATACTTATATCAAATAGTTCTCAGATCTTCTAGAAATTACAGAGGGGCTCTTGAAATTTAATTCTATTAGATACCTCATTATAAAGATATTTACATTTTTAAAACATTAATGTTACATGTATTTGTAAATGTTATGTGGTATATATTTTTTCCTTTAAACACCCTGTACTTTGAGCCCGTGCGTGTTTGGCGAGTGTGCCAGGTGTTTCAGAGCTCAGGGAGTGTACTCCTGGTTCCAGGCTTGACTGACTCCTCAGCTGAGCCCTGCAGGCCGCAATGATGGCTTTGAGTATCATGTTTCTCTTTTTGGGAACTCCTAGTCCTATATTGCTTAATACTCATAATGGATGATAAATTAAATACCATACATATAAAGGACATTGATGTTTGTATACAAGGTCACAAAGAGTAGGCTATTAGCGATGATACAGATAATGATTCTCTGTTCAAGCTAATCTTCACTGGATTGGTGTTCTGTATTTGGCTGATAAAAACTTTTATATAGCACAACAGATGGCCCTAGAACTTCAAAAATTAATGCCAAAAGGAGAAAATAGAGTGCCAATTATACCTAATTTATCTGTATTGAAAATAGTTTGAACCTGTAATGTTATTCATTAAAAAATATTTGCAAGTAACTACCTAATAGCCTCTCTTATTTCAGCACATAGAAATCAGATATAAAAATTATGAAATATAGATCAAGTTTTTAAAAGCTTAGAAGATTAGAGTTTCAACAATACCATAAGTCATAATGCAGGGAGGAATTTTACTCTTCATATTTTATGTATCAAGGTTTGTTTGGGTCTTATTCTATGTTTGCTCTCAACTGATGAATTTTCTTACATAGTTTAAAGGAAGTTAAACAGCCTGTGTTGTTGTTAAATAGAACCAAGTTAAAAATTTAATAAGGATCATAGATCATGAAGTGCATAGATAGATAAGTTCTCAAGATGGCAAGAGAATAACGAACAGGAACAACAAAACCAAATAAGAAGTGAAGAGGTGACACAGAGGCCTCCCTGGTCTGGGCAAGGAGGGATAATGTGGGGCCTGTAATTTTAAAGAAATGGCATCAGTATGCTCAGAACCCAGGTGTCAGCATGCAGGCCCCTGAAAATCCAGGGGTCTCGTGGGTTTAAAGTGCACAGACACCTTGCCCACTGGTGGATGAAGGCTGTCAGCCCAGCTCTGGGGAGATGGAAATTCCCTTGAGAGTTCCTCCATAGGCCTTACCTCCCAAGAGTTTGGGCTCCAGTATTTACTACCTATGTTGTTAGAAGACCCCAAGCTGAGAAATCAGCATAAAAGTTACTAAAAAGTATCACAGATCATTTCATCATTTTAACCTGATGTGTATAGTATTGTAATTTTAAGTATATTTTAACAGTGTTTCATATAAACCTAGGACTGACTTTAGAAAGTTGATTTAATATAATTTAAGATTCATAATATAGTTACATGTACATTTGACTTGGTCCTGTTTATGACATGTACTGTTTAATTAACTGGTTAATTATGTGGAAAACTTACGACTTGACAACAGTATGTGAACCAGCCAAAACAAAATCTGATTTTATTTTCTCCTAGCTTTTATGCATTTTTATGCTTAACCTCTTAGTTTGTAATTTTATAGTTGGTGTAGCTTTTAAGTATTGTTATTCTTTCAAAGTGATGATGGATAAAAGTAAGTTCTATTTTAGCTACTTTTTCTATGAGTTTTTTGTGAAAGATCTAATATTTTAATCTGTCTGTAGCTAAGAGGTGATTAAAAAGAATAAACCTAAGGTAATTTTTGTCTATATTGCAATTCAGTTCTAAAAATATATATAATAATGCTACCCTTACCTATTATTTCTTAATATTATGTTAAATTATTTTCTATAATTAGACATATTTTGGGACTTTTTTGACTGTGAGCTTGTGGCACTTGGAATCACTGCTAACCTTTTTCTTATTTTTCTTCTTCTTTTTTTTTTTTTTACGATTTTAGTCTGTAATTTCCTGGATCTTTTTCCATAGATTGGGTCCCATCTGCTTTCTGTACCTTAGGGATTCTCATGCTGCTTGTGTGCTGATGATTCATTTGTCTTCTAGGATTATTAGATCATTTGATTAATACTTGCTGACCATTTAGTATGTTAGTTAATATCGCGAGCGATAGTGACTGTGCAGATCAGTTGGTTATTTATTTACTATGTATTTTCTTGTATTTGGTGCTAATAATGGTGTGTGTGTGTGTGTGTGTGTGTGTGTGTGTGTGTACCATCATCTTGAACCAATGTTTCTGACTCCTGTAATTTTTTTGCCTTTTAGGGAACATAGAAGTAGTGAAGTTCTTTGTTAATTTTTTGGACATTTGCTGGTCCCATTTCCAACTCTGGAAAGATTTCATGCTTCTTCTTGAGTCTGCTCAGGTTTCTTCTTCAAGAATGGATCCGGGTCTTTCTTTTTGGCCTTTCCTCTTTATATTTCTACCTTGTTTGGCCTCTCATGACTTTAATGTTCTTTTTAAAGCAGATCTTTCCCAATCTAGGATTTATAACATCTTTGAGGTGCCAAGATGATTATCTACAAATTGACAAGTTCTTCCTGAGTGAAGCTGTGTATCAGTGTGTAATTTTCCTATGTCTTATTCGGCCTACTTGAGCACACTCACCGGCAAATTGTTTCAGCAAATTCTCTTGTGCATCTTGGCTTCTGTTTTTCATTAATATTTTAATTTGAATTTTAACATTTTATAGAAAACCAGCTAACTCCAAATTGTATTTTATGTCATTCAAAGTACCTGTGAACAATTTTTTTTTTGGTGCTGGGGATTGAACTCGGGTCCTTGTGCTTGCAAGGCAAGCACTTTAACCACTGAGCTAAATCCCCAGCTCACCTGTGAACATTTGTCTTTGTATTACTATGTAACTATAATTACTGTATGTTTATTTATTCTATGTCCTCTTATTAATTTACTTCATATATACTTACTTTCTAATGCCAGGAAAAATTGTCTAAAACTTGGAAATAGGTAATGGAAATCCAGGAGAGCTAATGTATAGGAAATTGAGAGGAATGCAAATGAATTTTGTCTCGTAGGGACACACTTGATTTCTGCCTTTTATGATAGATAATTCTAAACATTTCATCTTGTCCCATAGGATGTTATCCAGTTTTGCATCTGCTAGGAAATTGGTTTTAGCATTTTTGATTATGTTTGTATGTGTGTCTGTGCTCCTCAGGTTCTCCTGTGACCTGATTTTAACAAAGATTATAACCATGTAGCTCTGCCGCTGAATGGTATAAGAAGATAAAGAACTAGGGTACTCAACAGGGAGGTGCAGTCAATCAGACCAGTAACACCTGCCACAGGTCCCAGGAGGGAACGGGTCCTGGTGATGTGAAGAGTTAACTCTGCTGGGGCCACAGGGTGCAGGATGGCCTGCTCAGAGAACGAGACCCTTCCTGTCTGCATCCGCCACCATCAGAAGCAGGAGATGAGAAAGAGAATAAATAGGACCTGGATTCGTGAATAGAAAAATGAACATGGAATCAAGAGAGGACCAAACATTTGAGAAAAGAAAGACCAGATGTATTACTCAAAAAGTTAGACAAAGAGTAGATTTCTGGGAGATTTTAAACATTTTCTCTAGCATTGAAGTTGTTTTTCTGACAAAAAGACTTAATAAGGATATATAATCCTCAGTGTTGCTGTTTATGGTTGCTGTACCAGTCCTTCTGCTATATCCAGGACTAGAGCTACCATTGGAAAATCAAAGGCAGGGGATAGGCAGAGGCATGGGTTTGTGTGCAGCGTGGTACCTGCACATGTTGTAATGAAAGTCCATATTTAAGAATTGAACTATGAAGTCTGGTGTGTTATATGTGATGTCAGTGTTAAAAATAGTTAAGTTTGAAAACATAAAAAATAAGCCTATCACAAACAAGACAAATACATGAGGCATGTAAAGCAGTCACAGTCACTGAGAAAAAGTAGAACGATGATTGCTAAGGGCTAAAGGAAGGAGGAAACAGGGACTTCTTCATTGAATGTAGAACAGTTTTGCAAGATGAAAAAGCTCTAGAGATCTGTAGTATGACATTGTGACTGTAGTTAATACTATTGAACTGTTAGAATGGTTAAGATGGCAAAATTCATGTTGTTTTTATTTTCAAAAAATGATGAAATTAAAAAATTTGAGTTAAAAATTTAAGACATCCGAAATTTATGAAATAAATTTAAAAAATTGACTTGTAAGAAAATTTAAGACTCTTACCTGGTAAAAGGAAGCCACTTATTTAATTGGTTTTTAACCCAAATGACAGTATACTGGCTTGATTTAGGTTCCAGTCAGTTTTTTTACAAATGAAAAATTTGATTCAATGTACAACTTTCTAAGATGTTGTAGTTTATCAAAATAGATAGAATCCGAATGTTTTTACAGATAACTGACATTGAGTAAGAATTTAAGTTTTCCAACAATACAAAAAGTCTATACAGTTTCTAGCACCTATCTGCCAGACTTCAAAGAACAAATAACTTTAATCTTATACCAATTGTTTTATACTTAATTCCGATACTGAAAGCCTGTAAGGATAGTGTGAGAAAGGAACACTATATATGTATCTTTCTTATTTGTGATGAATACCTGTGAGTCAGAAAGTGTTAAACGGAATCTAGCTATATATATAAAAATCATCAGCAAGCTCAAGGCCCTGAGTTTGTTTCCCAGCACCCCCCCAAAAAAAAGATCATCAAAAGATATTTCAGACCATACAAGGTTGTTTTAATACTAGAGAACCTGTGATTATAATTCATATTAGAAAAGTAAATGATAAAAAGTTGGTTTCTCAAAAGAGACAGAAAATATATTCATTAAAATCAATACCTCTTCATGATTAAAAAGCAAAGTAGTAACAAAAGGGAATTTTCTTAACTTGATAATGGATATCTACCCTGAGTCAACAACTGACATAACGCTGAATGATAAAATGTTAAAACTATTCACTTTAAAATTGGGATGTCATTTTAAATATTTTTATTTCTAAATAATCACACCATATTAGGACTCTTTAATGTATAGTAAGACCAAAAAAAGAAAAACCAAAACAAAAAAGAAAAGGAAAAGTCAGATGAACAAGTAAAGTAATCATCATTAAGAAGATCCTGTAGGGGCTGGGGATTTAGCTCGGTGGTTAGGGTGCTTGCCTAGGAAGCGCAAGGCCCTGAGTTCGATCCCCAGCACCCCCTCCCCAAGAAAGAAGATCCTGTAAAATCTAAAGGTCATTTATTCAGAGAAAATTGCACCAAAAAGCTGGATATAGGATTAATAGTAAAATCAGTAAATATCAACAATAAAGAAAAAATCTAATTAAAAATACCCGTTGTAATAGTGAGACAACTTCAAGTATGTTGCAATAGATCTTAATAAATAATGCCTAAAGCCTTTATGGAAACAAAAAATCTTATTGAAAGATATTAAAGATGACATATATGGTAGATAGTCTATATTAATGATTTTTGGAGTCAGTTTTTCTTTTTCTTTTTATTTATTTATTTATTTATTTTTTGTGGTGCCGGGGATCGAACTCAGGGCCTTGTACTTGCAAAGCAAGCACTCTAATCACTGAGCTAAATCCCCAGCCCCTTCTTTTTATTTTTTAATTAAACATTTTTAAGAATTTTCTTATAGAATATGACAAGCAGTAAAAAATCTTATGGAAGAGCAGAAAACCAAGAATTTTGAAGAATAGGCGATAAAATTTGCTCTATCAAATATTAAAAGCTACCATTTGACCCAGCTATTCCCCTACTGGGGATCTTCCCAGAAGAATTAAAATCGTCATACCATAGGGACGTATGCACAACCATGTTCATAGCAACACAATTTGTAATAGCTAAGTCTTGGAAACAACCTAAATGCCCAACAA